>JAKWJD010001756.1:17655579-17955579 GCA_027705065.1 Solanum peruvianum
CAAATGCATGTTTTTGCATTGTTGTCATACTTAGTGCATACTTGTACAAACACCAATCTTCTTCATCTTTTTACACAAAGTGTAGGTTATAAATTCTTAAAGGATGTATCTTAAAGTGAAGGGCTTGGATAGCTTCCCCAAGTTCAAGGAAAGTGGTCCTTATGTTACAAGGATTTCCTATGTTATGTTCTCAATTAAAGTATATGTAATAGCTTAGTTATTTATATATGTTGATAAGGATGGTGTCCCTATTCTAATCTATCTATGTTGAGTCTAATATGGCATATGAGACTTAGAGTCTAACTACGTATTATGACTTATATTTTATGTTAATATAAAGTGATGATCCTAATATATGATGTGCTATGAAAGTTTTAAATTTTCTGCAAAATTTACCTTTGCCAATACGATGATGATGTCTATGGGCTTGTACAAGACCTCCGACAGGTCAAGTAGGCCAGTTACTTCTAAGGGGTGCTCCCCGGTCATGACAAGTTAAGGGTAAGACGGGGCGTGTCCCAACCTAGACTATGTTTTTCTATTCTATAAAGTCTTTGTAGACTAATGTTTGTTGTTGAGTTATATTTGGTTTACTGACAGTTGTGGTCTCAATGGCAAGTTATGTATTTAGTTTTGAGCCTGTCTATGTTTGTCTTTTACCAGTTCAGCGTATCGGAACTTGTTCCTGTTTTATAATTGTCATAGTTATATTCTTGGTAAGAACATGTTAATATATTTGTCTCCAAATCTTTAAGGGCATTATGTCCCTACCTGTCTCAATTTGATTTTAGGCTTGACAATTGAAATAGTCAATGCATGGGGTTTCATTTACGTTGCAAATGGTACTATATCATTATATACCGTAGGATCATAAGGAACGGGGCTAAAATGGGTTTTAAATTGTGGAGAAATCTTAAGAATTGTTCTTGGTGGAAAACCTAGTTTTAGACATGATTTAATTGTTAGAATTTGAAAAGTTTGCATATTTAGGTTGTTGGATCTTTAGGAACACTAATTTCTAGAAATATTTACGAAATTGGGGTTTTTAGGCCAAGGGGTCCATGGATGCATCCCTTGGATGTTTTATATGTTGAAAGTAACCATCACAACCTTGCACCTTTCTATAACGGAGAGGTGGATTCTATGGTGCCCTTCTCCCGTTATACCGCCCACACGGTCGCTATATCGAGATGAACAAAATCTACAGCCTCATAGTCCTATCTGAACACATGATTTTCTATGGAATGCACTCCTTGTATAATTTTTGTGGTTTTCTAAACATTGTTTCTAACATTACTAGTTATCTCGTGTTTAGAATTGAGGTATCAAATTACGTCTATGAGAGCTTCCTCGATGTCACAAGCAAGGAAAGGTTCCAGGAAATTTTGAGGATTGGTTTTTGCTATGGAGAGTTATTTTAAGATGAGAGGAGTTTTTGATCATATGAGCACCTTTAGGGTCCTTTGGTGAAGTCCCTTCGTTTTTTTGAAGCTGGGTGGGTGTAAGGGTTCTATGTTATACTTCTTACCTTTCTCTAGGGTTAACCCAACCCTACCATTTGCATTTAGTGAGTTGACATCCTTATGGATGTCTGGTCTATAAATAAACTATAGGGTTTTTGGAGGTTTTTCATGAGGCCTACAAAGCCAAAAATGTAGGAAATGAACATGTCATGGTTGTAGAAAATGCTAGTGGATGAAAAGTGTTAAGGGAAGGTCTAACTAGTCACAATTATTCACGTAATATACGAAATATATCTAGCACTAGTTGGTTCGAGTATCTGCCCGTCGAGCAACCTCTCATGTGTGAATTATCCCTTAGCACTAGTGGTAAAATGCGCCACACACACTGATTGGAAGGAGTTTTTACAAGAAGTCCTCCTTTATTCATATCCTAGTATCTTCACTTTCTAGACAATAAGCGGTGCCCATGGATAATACAGATTATGAGATAGAGAATGTTTTTCCATTCATAACTATATTAAGGAAGAATGATCGCACCCAAGTTCACAAGAAGAAAAACAATGGTGAGGCAGGAAGCAACTTAGCCGCAACAAGTTCAATAAAGGATTATGTTGAGGACCCTTTCATCCCTACTACTCATTCCTGCCCCGATATCTATTAGCCTCTTTGAGGAGGACATGGAATAATTTGAGATTTTTTTGGAATCATCTCCTGATGAACCCTTAACCTCACTTTCTCATTCTTACTACATAGTCGTGCCTCATAGGGAGCTTGATTGTAGGAGGAGGAGATCGAGCCCTCGAGAATGTCTACTTGCATGCACATGGAAGACCATGAAATTCAAGCTCATGTATATCTCCCCCAAACAAGATTTTCCCACAGCTAATCTAGAAGACTTACAAGAGTTCCCTTTCATGAGTGAGGTCGGGTAGGAGAGCGCATCCCATAATGGTGATAAAGTGCATAGTTAGGATCCCCCCCCCTTTTGGACATGTTGATACTTATTTTTGGTTGTCCCTACTTTGACATAAGACTGATCCCCCCCCCCCCCCGCCTTTGGACATGTTGGTACTTATTTTTGGTTGTCCCTATTTTGGCATAAGACATTTTGGTAACTGTCCTTCTTTTTAATAACATGTGGATGTTGATTTTTAGGATGCTTAATCCCCATATTCTATGTTAGGGTTGTTTGAAATTAATTTATTTTCTTCAGCGTTGTTATGAACAGAAACAGGTGTTAAAATTGATTGGGAATGAAAGGGAGAGCAGGGGAAAACACCGTGTAGTCTAAAATTCTTTATGTCCAATATAGAGCCTAAGCACTGTTATTGTGAGGAAAGATTTTTCATAGTTGGAGATTTATGGTAGCATAATTCTTCTATGGCGACCCTAACGATCTTCAGCTTGGAGTTTCTTAAAATCAGAGGCACTTCCTATAGCCAAATATATGATAACTCTTGAAACACAAAAAAGTTAATAGCAAAACATAGATAGCTCCTACACACAGGTATCAGAGATATTTAATGAACCATACACTCCACATAGCCTTCTGGATCACACCCAACAACACATAATCTCATACCATCACATACCTTCCATCACAAGATTATACCCATTTTTTCCTTGGTTCCTAACCAATATGGACTGTTTAGAACCATTGTTCCCATACAATCACCATTCATCCATATCTCCCCCCCCCCCACCCCCATCCCCCAAGGTGGGCTAGTCATAGTTGTTGCTCTAGTTTTGACCATTCGTGAACTAGAGTGAAGAAGGTCAGATACTTGTTTATATCACTAAATACAAATTGGATTAAAGTAATAGCACGAAAGAAAGGAGAAAAGTTTTCCTAAGTCCAATAGCCCCTCAAAAAAGGAAAGGTGTCCCTGTACTGTTTCCCAAGACTATACTAGTCTTGTCCTTGTTTAAGGAGATCACTGAACCTAAAACTCTGATACCAAGTTTCTCATGACTCTAAATGATTTATGAGTGGCACCCACACTTAAACTTATATGTAGACAAACGAACGAATTCAAACACCAACTTATATAGTTATTTAGCTTATGAAATATGACAATAATGCGGAAACTCAAATCTTATTAAAGTGATAAATAGGGATCCACTAAGTTCTATTACATATCATTTCCAAAAATCTAAAAGTTATCATGTCAACAACATCTTATCAAAAAATATCAAGTGTGAGAGTATAAGTACACCAAAATAAATAAATAAATAAAATAGTTTGTGTCCCAAAACTAAGGACAACATGTCATGATTGAGATAACCCAATGCGAGTTGGATAGAATAAATCATTGTGGATTTTGATGTGTTGGATACTTATAAAGATGAGGGTAAGGCATAGTCATTGGTACACTCATAGCACTGCACAAAAGGAAATGAAGAAAATACAAGTAGGGGTCAATACATGAGAACATGTATTGAGTAGATATCATCGTCCAGCTCGAAATGGACATCAATTATCATACGTACAGTTTTAAAAGAAAAAACCTTTTTAAGAACTCTGTGAACTTTATAACAGAATAAGTGCATTGATAAGATTTTGTTTAAAAAAACTTTTTGCCTTTTTGGCCCAAAATTTGAAACAGAATGAGTGCATTGATAAGATTTTGTTTAGGAAAACTTTTTGCCTTTTTGGCCCAAAATTTGAAGCAATAAGCTATTGATTTATTAGAAATTTGATTTTTCAAAGCAAAGACCCATGTGATTTTATAGTAAATTGATTTTTATCAGTATTTATTTAAGTATACATCACTATCAATTTCATAGTCAATACCTACAAAATAAAGTATTTATTTGTTATAAAATGATCGTTGTTTAAATATTTAATTGACATTAATAAATAATAATTACATTTATATGTACCCTTAATCTTTTTTTGGCTCATTCAAAGTTATTAATTCTGTCATCTATAAATTTTGACAAAATAATTTTTCTTCAAGTTATATACATATAACTGAATTATGAAATACAACACAATCATTTGTGAGATATTAACAGTATTGTAGAAAAGAACAATTTAAACAAAAATGTATATGGTGCAATAAATAAATGTATATAAAAGGACATTATGAATATAAAAGAAAAATGAAATATAATAGGGTGATGAACTATTATGTGAGAGGAAAAATTAACTTGTTCCTCTTCGTTTATAAATTACTATAACAAATATTTATTCCGCAAAACTAAGGAATATAGAGACAAGAAAATGACTGATGTAGTGAAACAATGGAGGAACTTACCAACTATAAGTATTTATATTGTCACGACCCAAAACCGAGCCACGACTGGCACCCACACTTACCCTCCTATGTGAGAAAACCAACCAATCTAAACCCTAACATTTCAATGTAATATCAACAGAAAGTAATGCGGAAGACTTAAACTCATTAATAAAAACCAATTCAATAACTTCTAAAATTCAACATCTATTATTTCCCAAAATCTGGAAGTCATCTCCACAAGAACATCTATGATCAAATTACTAAACTAAGAGTATTCTAAGAAGCTAAAACAAGTAAAAGCTAGTCCATGCCGGAACTTCAAGGCATCAAGACATGAGGAAGAAGATTCAATCCAAACTAGAAGCATTAGCTCACCCTGAAGATCCGATGTGACGAAGACTGGCTAGAATTGCGATTGAGTTGAAGACGACGGTCCTTTTGCTGCACTCCACAAATAACAAGGAAGAAAGCGTAAAAGTAGGGGTCAGTACAAAACACGGGTACTGAGAAGATATCATCGGCCAACTCAAAATAGAGAACAGTATATATCAAGTAATATCGTAAATCAACTACAATACTCAACATGTAGCAACAACAAGTACCATAAACATGAATAAGTACGGTCAAGTCACAGATGAGGACTCAAGCCTCAATACCATACTCATTTGGGAATTAGGTTCATTAGATTGAGTATATAAACATATTTCAAGATTCATTATCTTTATTCCCCTCGTGTCAGTACGTGACACTCCGCTCCATATACTATCCTGGTGTCAGAACGTGACACTCCGATCCTCATATACTATCCAGGTACCGGAACGTGGCACCCGATCCATATACTATCCTGGTGTCGGAACGTGACACTCCGATCCTCATATACTATCCTGGTACCGGAACGTGGCACCAGATCCATATACTATCCTGGTGTCAGAACGTGACACTCCGATCCTCATATACTATCCAGGTGCCGGAACGTGGCACCCGATCCTCTATTTCTATCCTAGTACCGGAACGTGGCACTCGATCCCCTAATCTCACTACTTTCGTTCATCCCGCCTTCTTTTATACCAAGGCATCATCATTAACAAAGTAGATTAGGGTTTCTTTTCAAGATTTAGGATTCGATAGCTTCATCATGCTTGTTTTATCACAATTATATAATCACATTCATGCAAGCATACAATTAAGCATATAGAAGGGTTTTACAATACTACCAATACATATCATTCACTATTAAGAGTTTACTACGAATAGCATAAAAACCATAACCTACCTCCACCGAAGATTTGTGATCAAGCAAGCAATTTCCCAAGCTTCGTTTCTCTCTTCCTCGTTCGATCCTCTTTCTCGTTCGACTCTCTCTCTCTCTCTCTTCGTTCTTTCTATTTTTCTTATTCAAACCCTCTTTCTTTTACCCTAATTAGCATATAATTAAGTATAAAAGATGGCATTAATAACCCACTAATTAACTCAAGGTTACCTCTTTTAACCCCCAAGTAATTAGATTTATTAACATTAACCCACTAACTTTATAATTAAAGCAGGAATAGTCCAAAACGTCCCTTAAAACATTTAAAGAAATCCGACCTAGCCTGGGATTACGCAGTCTGTGACGGCCCATCGTGCCTGCAACGGTCCGTCTGCTGCTCCGTCACAGAGTTCAGAGACTCAATTCTATCAAAGGGTTTGTCACGGTCCGTAGTGCCCACGACTGTCCGTCCTGCCATGTCGTCACGAAGTTCAGAGAGTCGATTTCAGTACCCAATTTCAGAATTTCTAAGTGTTTTGAAACGAGACCCTGCGACGGTCCGTCGTGCCCATGATGGTCTGTCGTGGGGTCCATCGTCTCAGCCAGTTTTCCAGAAATAAAATCCGCTGCTCAAAACGACTAAACAGGTCGTTACAATAGATACCAATTTACCCATCGTTCGTCCTCGAATGATCACAAGAAGAAAAACAAGGGCGAGAAGGAGTACATGAATCTTTAAACAGGTGTGGGTATCTTTTTCGCATATCTGCCTCCTTCTCCCAAGTGGCCTCTTCAACTGGTCGATTCTTCCATTGAACTTTGATGGATGCAATCTCCCTCGACCTCAACTTGCGGACTTCTCTATCTAAAATAGCAACAGGTTCCTCCTCATAAGACAAATTCTCATCAAGAAGGACTGAATCCCAACAAATGATGTAGTTTCCATCCCCATGGTATCTTTTCAACATGGACACAAGAAATACCGGATGCACTCCGGACAGCCCTAGAGGCAAGGCTAACTCATAAGCCACCTCCCCTACTCGCTTAAGTACTTCAAAGGGACCAATATACCTTGGGCTTAATTTACCTCTTTTACCAAACCGCATCACCCCTTTCATGGGCGAAACCTTCAGCAAGACTTGCTCACCCTCCATAAACTCCAAGTCCCTAACCTTTCGATCTGCATATTCCTTTTGCCTACTTTGCGCCGCTAAATGCTTTTCTTGAATAGATTTCACTTTCTCTAATGAATCCCTCAAAAGGTCAGTACCCCAAGGTCTAACCTCGAATGCATCAAACCACCCAATGGGAGACCTACATCTCCTCCCATACAATGCTTTGAATGGAGCCATATCAATACTTGAGTGATAGCTATTGTTGTAGGAGAACTCTGCTAAGGGTAAGAAGCTATCCCAATGGCCACCAAATTCTATCACACATGCACGAAGCATATCCTCCAACACTTGAATCGTTCGCTCAGACTGACCATCGGTCTGAGGGTGGAATGCGGTACTAAGATCCAACCTAGTACCTAATTCAGCATGCAATGTTTTCCAAAACTTAGAGGTAAACTGCGTACCTCTATCTTATATAATGGAGAGTGGAACTCCATGCAATCGAACGATTTCTGAGATATAGATCTTGGCTAACTTCTCTGCATTGTAAGTCACCTTGACCGGAATGAAATGAGCAGACTTAGTTAACCTATCAACAATCACCCAAATAGAGTCATACTTACCCATTGTCTTTGGAAGACCAACAACAAAATCCATTGCAATTCTCTCCCACTTCCATTCAGGAATGGGCATTCTCTGAAGTGTTCCTCCGGGCCTCTGGTGTTCATACTTTACTTGTTGACAGTTTGGACATTTGCCAATAAAATCAACAATATCACGCTTCATTCTACTCCACCAAAAGTGTTGCTTTAGGTCACGGTACATCTTTGTTGCACCCGGATGTATGGAATACCTTGAACTATGAGGCTCTATAAGAATAGTGTTGATCAAATCATCGACGCGGGGTACACATACCCTTCCCTTAATCCTCAATACGCCTTCCTCATCGATTATTGCCTCTTTAGCCTCTCCTTGCAACACTTTATCTCTGATCCGGATCAATTTCTCATCATGAAACTGCTTTCCCTTAATCTTGTCAAAGAAGGAAGATCTTGCCTCCACACAAGCTAAAAATACTCCCTTCTCAATTGCTTCTAACCTCATAAGGTCATTAGCCAGAATCTGAACCTCTCTAGCCAATGGGTGTCTAGAAACTTGCAAGTGAGCTAGACTTCCCATGCTCCCTGCCTTTCTACTTAAGGCGTCTGCCACAACATTCGCTTTTCCCGGATGATACAAGATAGTGATGTCGTAGTCCTTCAGTAGTTCCATCCATCTCCTCTTTCTCAAGTTCAAATCTTTCTGAGGAAAGACATACTGTAGGCCACGATGATCCGTATAGACCTCACACTTAACCCCATATAAATAGTGCCTCCATTGCTTTAATGCAAACAATACCGCTGCCAATTCCAAATCATGAGTTGGATAGTTATGTTCATGCACTTTTAATTGTCTTGAAGCATAAGCAATCACATTCTTCTCTTGCATTAGCACTGCACCCAAACCCGAATAGGATGCATCACAATAAACAATGAAGTTCTTACCTTCCACTGGCAAGGTGAGAATTGGTGCAGTAGTCAACAAAGTCTTGAGCTTCTGAAAGCTTTCCTCACATTCGTCCGACCATACAAATGGAACATTATGCTTAGTCAAGTTCGTCAATTGGCAAGCAATGGAAGAGAATCCCTTGACAAATCGACGGTAATAGCTAGCTAAACCAACGAAGCTCCTTATTTCTGACACATTAGTGGGTCTTACCCAATTCTTCACTGTCTTAATCTTAGAAGGATCTACAATCACTCCATCCTTAGAAACTACATGCCCCAAGAAAGACACTGTATCTAGCCAAAACTCACACTTAGAGAACTTGGCATAAAGCTTTTTCTCCCTCAACATTTCCAATACAATTCTCAAATGCTCCTCATGTTCCTTCTTACTTTTAGAGTATATCAGTATATCATCAATAAATACGATCACAAAGAGATCCAGATATGGCTTAAAAATCCCGTTCATCAAGCTCATGAACGCAGCAGGGGCATTCGTAAGACCAAAAGACATCACTACAAATTCGTAATGCCCATACCTGGTACGAAAGGCAGTCTTTGGCACATCCGTTGCCCGTATTTTCAATTGATGATAACCGGATCTCAAGTCAATCTTAGAGAAGACACAAGCACCTTGTAACTGATCGAACAAGTCATCAATGCGAGGAAGAGGATACTTGTTCTTAATAGTTACCTTATTCAGTTGTCTATAGTCTATGCACATCCGAAAACTCCCATCCTTCTTCTTCACAAATAACACCGAAGCGCCCCAAGGAGATGCACTTGGTCAAATGAAGCCTTTGCTCAACAACTCTTGAAGTTGGGCCTTTAACTCTCTTAATTCCGCGGGAGCCATTCTATAAGGGGGTATAGAAATGGGGCGAGTGCCCGGTTCAAGATCAATGCAGAAGTCAATATCCCTATTTGGTGGCATACCAGGAAGGTCTGCAGGGAACACATCCAAAAACTCACGGACTACCGAAACCGACTCAATCGAAGGTACTTGGGTAGTGTCATCCCTGAGATGTGCCAAGAAAGCTAAACAACCCTTACTAACCATCTTTTTAGCACGAAGAAAGGACACAATACGAACCGGATTGGAAGTGTAGTCGCCCTCCCACACTAACGGATCTGTCCCTGGCTTGGCTAACGTCACAGTTTTAGCATTACAATCCAAGATCGCAAAATTCGGAGAAAGCCAAGTCATACCCAGAATTACATCAAAGTCAACCATTTCTAAGATAACCAAATCTACATAAGTGTTGCTCCCCACAAAATTCACCAAACAAGACCTATATACCTTTTCAACTATCACAGACTCACCCACCGGAGTAGAAACACGAATAGGCATGTCAAGTAATTCACAAGGTAAATTAAGACCAGTAGCAAATGAAGAAGATACATAAGAAATATGGATCCAGGATCAAACAATACAGAAGCCATGCAATCCCAAACCGAAAGATTACCTGTGATTACAGCATCGGATGTCTCCGCTTTAGATCTCCCAGGGAAAGCATAACAATGGGCCCTATCACCTGTCTGTCCGTTGCCCCTACCATGTTGTGATGTAGTGGCTCCAGTTTGACCATCTCCTCGGCCGTTTTGGTTACCACCATTACCTCGACTACCGCGTCCTCCAGAATGACGGCCTCTTCCACAACCACATCTACCTCTAACCATTGGAGGTCTGTAACTCTGTTTTGGACAATACCTCTTAATGTGCCCAGTCTCCCCACATCCATAACACTCTCGGGATTCAAGCATAGGTCTCTCAGAGAAGTGTTGGCCGGTCTGAGGTGGACCCCCAACTACAGTTTGTAGTGAAGACTGAATTGGTCGGACTGAGTAACCTCCGGAACCCTGTCCTCTAGAGTAAGAACCATTAAACTCACCTCCCTTTCGAAACCTTTTTGATGTCGACGCCATGGTGAAGTCATCTGGCTTTACTCCTTCCACCTCTATCACGAAGTCTACCACTTCTTGAAAGGATTTTGCCGTAGCCGCTACCTGTAAGGCTGAAATCCGCAATTCTGACCTCAACTCCTTCACAAAACGGCGAATCCGCTCTTGTGGACTGAAACAAAGCTGGGTGGCGTATCTGGATAGTACATGAAACCTTGCCTCATAAGCAGTAACCGACATCCTACCTTGCTCTAGGCTCAAGAACTCATCTCTTTTCCTATCCCTCAAAGTCCGGGAAATATACTTTTCCATAAACAAGTTACAGAATGATACACAAGTCATAGGTGGTGCCTCTATTGGTTGACACTCAACATGTGACCACCACCACATTTTGGCGTGCCCTTGAAACTGATATGTCACGAACTCAACACCAAACCGTTCTACTATACCCATCTTGTGTAGTAGCTCATGACAGTCAACCAAAAAATCGTAGGCATCCTCTGATTCAGCACCCTTGAAGACTGGAGGTTTCAATTTCAAAAACGTATTGAAAAGTTCATGCTGATCATTTGTCATTATAGGCCCTGTAGTCAGACGAGGAAACGTGCCTATTTCCAATGAGGCATCCATACGGGGAGCCATAGTGGCTGCATGTTGTACCTCTGAAACCGGAGGCGTTGGTGAAGAAAACACTGGAGGTGCCTGACCCTGATCAGATAACCCGCTAAGATAAACATGAACCTGATTGATCATCTCTGGGGTAGGTTCGGGTGGCAATTCCTGATTTTGCACTTGTTCATTCTCCCCTTCCTCACCCTCTCTTACTACTTCCTTAGTCGGTGGAGGAGTCACCGCCCTAGCATCAGAGGGGCTAGGTACTTGTCCTCTTCCTCTAGAGGACGTCCTCCCACGACCTCTACCACGGCCTCTTGCCGCTACTCCTCTTCGAGCTACAGCCCTAGTGGCTGGCTCAGATGCTTCTTGTCTTGCCGGTGTTTGTGTTGGTGCAGTCGTTGCTCTAGTTCTAACCATCTGCGAAATAGAGTGAAGATGGTCAAATACCAATTTGTATCACCTAGATACCAATTGGATTCAAGTAGTAGCACGAAAGGAAGAAAGAAAGAATGGAATTTTCCTAAAGTCTTATAGCCTCTCAAAGAAAAGTAAAGGCGTCCCCCTACCGTTCCTTAAGACTCTACTAGACTCGTTCTTGTGTGATGAGACCAACGAACCTAATGCTCTGATACCAAGTTTGTAACGACCCAAAACCAAGCCGCGACTGGCACCCACACTTACCCTCCTATGTGAGCGAACCAACCAATCTAAACCTTGATATTTCAATGTAATATCAACAGAAAGTAATGCGGAAGACTTAAACTCATTAATAAAAACCAATTCAATAACTTCTAAAATTCAACATCTATTATTTCCCAAAATCTGGAAGTCATCACTACAAGAACATCTATGATCAAATTACTAAACTAAGAGTATTCTAAGAAGCTAAAACAAGTAAAAGCTAGTACATGCCGGAACTTCAAGGCATCAAGACATGAGGAAGAAGATCCAGTCCAAGCTAGAAGCATTAGCTCACCCTGAAGATCCGATGTGACGAAGACTGGCTAGAATTGCGATTGAGTTGAAGACGACGGTCCTTTTGCTGCACTCCACAAATAACAAGGAAGAAAATGTAAAAGTAGGGGTCAGTACAAAACACGGGTACTGAGTAGATATCATCAGCCAACTCAAAATAGAGAACAGTATATATCAAGTAATATCGTAAATCAACTACAATACTCAACATCTAGCAACAACAAGTACCATAATCATGAATAAGTACCGTCAAGTTCACACATGAGGACTCAAGCATCAATACCATACTCATTTGGGAATTAGGTTCATTAGATTGAGTATATTAACATATTTCAAGATTCATTATCTTTATTCCCCTCGTGTCGGTACGTGACACTCCGCTCCATATACTATCCTGGTGTCGGAACGTGACACTCCGATCCTCATATACTATCGTGGTACCGGAACGTGGCACCCGATCCATATACTATCCTGGTGTCGGAACGTGACACTCCGATCCTCATATACTATCCTGGTACCAGAACGTGGCACACAATCCATATACTATCCTGGTGTCGGAACGTGACACTTCGATCCTCATATACTATCCTGGTACCGAAACGTGGCACCCGATCCTCTATTTCTATCCTGGTACCGGAACGTGGCACCCGATCCCCTAATCTCACTACTTTCGTTCATCCCGCCTTCTTTTATACCAAGGAATCATCATTAACAAAGTAGATTAGGGTTTTTTTTTCAAGATTTAGGATTC
This sequence comes from Solanum peruvianum, assembly GCA_027705065.1. Taxonomy (NCBI): domain Eukaryota; kingdom Viridiplantae; phylum Streptophyta; class Magnoliopsida; order Solanales; family Solanaceae; genus Solanum; species Solanum peruvianum. The sequence continues at coordinate 17,668,436 of JAKWJD010001756.1, forward strand.
GAATGCTTCATCATGCTTGTTTTATCACAATTATATAATCACATTCATGCAAGCATACAATTAAGCATATAGAAGGGTCTTACAATACTACCAATACATATCATTCACTATTAAGAGTTTACTACGAATAGCATAAAAACCATAACCTACCTCCACCGAAGATTCGTGATCAAGCAAGCAATTTACCAAGCTTTGTTTCTCTCTTCCTCGTTCGATCCTCTTTCTCGTTCGACTCTCTCTCTCTCTCTCTCTCTTTGTTCTTTCTATTTTTCTTATTCAAACCCTCTTTCTTTTACCCTAATTAGCATATAATTAAGTATAAAAGATGGCATTAATAACCCACTAATTAACTCAAGGTTACCTCTTTTAACCCCCAAGTAATTAGATTTATTAACATTAACCCACTAACTTTATAATTAAAGCAGGAATAGTCAAAAACGTCCCTTAAAACATTTAAAGAAATCCGACCCAGCCTGGGATTACGCAGTCTGTGACAGCCCGTCGTGCCTACGACGGTCCCTCCTGCTGCTCCGTCACAGAGTTCAGAGACTCAATTATATCAAAGGGTCTGTGACGGTCCGTCGTGCCCACGACGGTCCGTCCTGCCATGTCGTCACGAATTTCAGAGAGTCGATTTCAGTACCCAATTTAAGAATTTCTAAGTATTTTGAAACGAGACCCTACGACGGTCCGTCGTGCCCATGACGGTCCGTCGTGGGGTCCGTCGTCTCAGCCAGTTTTCCAGAAATAAAATTCGCTGCTCAAAACGACTAAACAGGTCGTTACATATATTTTTCTCATTATTTAATTAAGCACCTACACAACTTATTACCCTTGCACTTGAAAGATATATTATTTGACAAATCAAACAAAAATATTAGTTTAAAAAGTCTTAGACTAAATGGAAATATACCCAACAAATATCAAAAGAGAACTTTTCTTAAGAGTTGTGAGTTGCAGTAAAGAAAGTCTACAAGTGGCAAAAATCCACCTAGTCTTGGTATATGTTGATGACATTCTCATCAATGGCAACAATGTAGATCAAATTGGAGAAACAAGTGAATCCATATCTACTGCTTTAACTCAATATGGCTATATACTTAACCATTCCTTTTAAGTAATATCAATTTCTCTTAATGATGTCTTAGATTTATCAATAGGCAATATAGAAATAAAAGAGGCTAAAGATCATGAATCGTTAATGGCAGCCGGACTTTGTAGATAATAAAAAGCTAAAAAAATAAAGTTCATTTTATTGAAATCTTACTATTGTCATGCCAATAAAAAATGTGACACCCAAGTAATGAGAAAATGACTTGTAACCATTGAGGTACCTACATGTCTATTCAATTACCATCACCATTATATTCTTTTAAGCATCACAATTTTCACAATAAATCGATTCTAAATATTAAAGATAATTATTCATTAATAATAATCTTTTAAAAGAAATTAACATATATTTTCATCAATTCATATTCTTTTAATTCCTTAAGGTTCTGTTATAGAAGGAATGACACAAAGTTCAGAGAAAAAAACTATGTTAGGAGTAACTTTTCATCTGTTTACTTGGTTTCTTTTTTGCCCCTCTTTATTATTACATAGAACCCCAGCATAGAGGTCTACTTTCATTGTCCATTTGGACAAATATTTCATTCCTAAAATCTTTTCTAGTCCCAAAAATCGATATTCTTCCATTATTGATACATCTAGATTGAAGCTCTCACTCACAAAATGGACACCATCCAGTTCCAAAATTTCTTTATTATTATGACAATGTCATCCATGAATTTAGTGTTGTATTGTTTTAGGTTTTAAGCATGCAATAAGCTCATAATAGAATGGCATTTCATTTTTGGATTTATGGTGTATTATCTTCAATAATACTCTAGCTTCATGCATAAATCTAAGCACTCACAAACTACCAACCAAAATATTTGGTTCATTTAATTTGTTGAAAGCCTGAACAAGAGCTGAATCTTTTGAATTTCATAAACAACAAAAAAAATGCAAAAAAATCTACTTGTATTTGATTTACAAAGCAATGTCAATATATTTATTTTCTAATTGATTTTAGTTTTCCAACTCTGCAGAAGCATTTCAAAGCTTATACGGGAAAAAAATATGATGTGTTTTCATATAAAGAATTTTTATAGATTTGGCTTTCCACACTGCAAGAGAGGTGATGTGACTTTATCCTAATGCAAACATTATTGGATGCATCTTGTAACAACCCTTAAAATGAACTAGGATGAACTAGTGACTCACGTAGGTTTGATGAATTAATAACTTGTTAAAATGATGATAATAGCTTTGGAAGTTAGTTTTAATGATTTGGAAGCCAAACATCGAAGGACGACCAAGACATCCGTAAACTAGTCTTATATGTGCTAGTGTGATCTTGTATGTTGTATATGTTTTTACGTGTTGTATAGAGTCTAAATCACTGGGGATCAGCCTAACATATATGGGTACATGTTTAGGGCCAAAACATCCGATTATGAATCCGCAAACCTAAGGATCATTGAGGAGGACCCGAACCATTGGCCAACAAGCTTCCCAAGGCAGCAAACTTTTGTCATGCCAGGAGCATGTCCACGTCGCAGACCAGCTCCCCCATGGGCCAAAAGTTTGGTTTGTGTCGCGGACATGCCGCAGACTCTACCGTCCCAAAAATTATTTTCAAAAATCTTGAGATAACATCTCCGCGACGTGGACTTGTTCCCCAACGATAATTTCAAATATTTACGCTAAGTTTTACCTGTTTGAAAACGTCAAATCAATGTAGGGGTGTTTTGGGTATTTTGGGGGTGTATTATATGTTGATATTAGGTCATTATACACCCATTACTCTAATCAAAAACTCCAACTCTCAATGAGAATCAAAAGAAATTATAAGCTCTCGCTTCTCTCTAGATTCTCTCTCTAGTCAAGATCCTCCGTTGAAGAACCTTCAAGTTTCAAAGAAGAAGGTCAAATTCTCCATGTTTTCAACCCAAATTTCATGGGATTTCTACTAATAAGGTATGTTGATTTCAGCCTTGATTCTTCTCTCATTCAAGGAGCCAATTTCAATGGCATTTCAAAGGATCTCAAAAACCCTAAAACTCAATTTTGAATTCTAAGCAGGATGTCTTGAATCATCAGGTTTTAATTATTTGTTTATGGAGTATTAAATTTTAATTAATGATTTTATAATAAAAAAATCCATAAACCCATTTATTCCTTAAATTCATAATTCTGGCGTTAAAGTGGGTATATTGATTATGATATAACTATGTTGAATTCATGTGTAGAGTGCTATAGGCTATTGAATTATATGTTGATCATTATTGGAATGGTTCATATTTTTAATTTATGGTATTGATATATATATTGGTTTTTGTTGACTCATTGATATGGATGAATTGATGCTCTAATCTTATGGGTTTTGTAATTGGTAAGTTTTATTAATGTGTAGAATTGTTTGAGATATTAAGGAATAATGATTGTAGTTATTAGAATGTGGTAAGTTGAACTAATTCTTGTATTTAATGTAGAATTTATATCAAATTGCTATTGATTGGTATGGTCCTCTTATGGTGGCGGTGTTTAATCGTTATGAATGTTATGAATATGGTCTTGTCGGCATTATTATGTGAATTGTGGTATTATCATGATATAGTATAAGTGAATGTATAAGGTGAAGGTTATCATGTGATTTCTATATGATCTTGTGTTGGTAGAATTAGTTTTCCCTACTTGGTACTTGAATTTTATTGAATGAGTGTATGAATGAAAGTCTAGGATCGGTAGACCTAAAGTAGGTACCCTTCTATGAATGACTAATGTAAAACCTTTAATATGAAAAGAAGGTTAAGAATGACAAACCTTGAATACGAAAAGAAGGTTAATTAAGAAGTCTTGAAGGGATAGACCTAAATGGTGCCTCCTTCTTGAGTGGAATGATGAACTTAGAGGCAGGTTGGCCGGAATGGCATTAAACCATTTTTAAGGAAGTCATAAGAGCTATCCAAATAGACCTTCATTGGAAGCCCTAGTGGACCCATCCTTGGAAATGGTATTATGAGTTGGTAGGAGTTAATAATGGTACTTTCACATCCGGGTTTACCCCCCAGACGTAATCGGCATCGGCGTCCTCTCTAAGGACTAGGACTAGACTCTTAGTCTTACATCATCATATTCATCGATTTAAAATACGGAAGAATTAAAATTTTTCATTAATATTTATTTGGAAATTTACATAGACATCTACATAAAGATAATATATATTCGTATTGAATATACATAGACCCTTCGTATAGGAAGGTTACATAGCCTTCTCCTTTTATTGCACATACTTATATAAGATAGAATAAAGTCTCAATGATTGTCTCATCTTATACCATCTAATCGATTGTCACAATATGGGCATAGACCTACATAAAAAGTAAAGAAGTCACATATAGTCTTATACAAGTCATACACAATGGAAATAGAATGAACATAGGGAGTCTTAAACATATAACAAAGTAACTTCATAAGCAAGATAATTGGTATCGCCCTCGGAGAGTGAGGACCTACCCACTTGGATGAAAGAGATATCCAAGCCTTCAACAAGTTCGCCTTCCAAACCCTTCAATGATCGGAACCTAAAATGTTGGGGTAAAGGGAAGAAAATGGGGTTAGTATTCCACATGTACTAAGTATGAGACCATATGCACATACAACACCCAAAACGTGCTAAAAAGGACATTTTATTTAAAGCATGCTAATTTAACTCTTTAAAGATTTATGCACAATTATCAAACTATATTAATCATTTATATATGTTCAACAAGTCAAATAAAACATATGCATGTCAATCATTGAAACCCATGATCTCATATAACTCCATTATCAAGAGATAGCATCACATCACGAATAAGAGTTTATCACATAAGTAGAAAAATGTCACCAATTCCAATGACCAAGCAAAGCATATAACCTCACTAGATCAAGCAACACAACAAGAACCATAGATAGTATCATACTTCACATAACATAGCCTTCACATACTCCTAAGTTCATACCTTAATAACAAGGACCAATTGCATGTTCATAAGCATCACAACCATCATATAGAGTCACTTACATTTATCATCACCTATATATGTAATATTAACTTCCTAAAGATCCTATCAAGGCAAACTAGTGCAAGGCATAGGTAGAGTCCCATACCCTACCTAAGCTAAGTCAAACCCCTCAAGTCACTTTAGTTAGTTTATACTTCATTACTTCATTTTAGTTTAGGGAAAACATTCCTTAACCTACATAGACCACATGAGCTAAATGTGGAATCCGGTGTCATAAGAACTTACACCGATGGAAGGTGGTTTACCCGCCAAGGTAAAACCTAACATAACATAGCTTTCTAGGTGGATCCAGTAGCTAGTATCCTATGGTGGAAACATAGTTTATGGAGCTTGGGGGATCATGGAAATATAAACTCTACACCCTATGTTGGGTCATGAGGCTATCCTCCCCGTGAAGACCGTAGTGAACCCTTCCTTCCCTACTTAGGAAAGTGTAACTCCCTCATCTACAAGATCATTCAGTGCTAAGCTATGTCCTTTTATTGAAATTTTTTTGAGTCTTGATTTAAAAATTATAACTTAGTTTAGGTCATAGAGCCTAGACCTTTTATAATCATCATCATCGTAGCTCAACAAGAATTTAATGAGTAACAGTCCTTTCACCATAATTCATATAAAAGAGGTTAACACTTTACATATCACATCACAATAGGGCACATTGATACACATCATCATCCTTATAACATGTACAGTCTAAGCAACCTCAAAACCAAAGTATAACACATTTCATTTCAATCATCATACCAACCTATCCACCCTAGAAAAGGCACACTCCAACATAATACCAGGTCTTAACCATAAGTAATCACAAGTTGAAGTAGGAAATAGGAATTTCAAGACTAACCAAGCCTCCTCCATAGTTAATCACAAGGGTCTTACTATCAACCCACAACTCAACCCACTAGGGGAGTATCATCGTCACACAATGATAACAATAATATAACAAGGCTAATAGCATCTCTATAACACAATTCAACAAGGGGTTATAGTCTAAGACAAAATACATAAGCCAAATTCACTATAGGTTTCATTCCCTAGATCACATCTCAAGGATTTTCATAATAGGCCCACAATTCAACTTAATTTATTTATAATAACACCATAATAAAGTGATCTAATCGATAACTAACTCAATTTGATAACCATAATACAACATAGGTCAACATTACAATCTAGGGTTAAGGGTTGAGGATCATGCTCTTCAATTTGTTTCAAGCCATTAATAAGTTTTACAATTAAGTTAAATAATATGTCAATCTACTCAATTCAACCTAAATAAATCATTAACAACTAAATTTATAACTTCAATTTCGTAATTGAATGAAACCCATAAGAAACTCAACTTTTGGAAACAATTTTGAAAGAACCCTTTGAGGGAATAGTCTCAAAGGTGAAAAGATCCCATATCATAATGTTTTATGAGAATTGAATATGAATCCACCCTTTTTCAGAACCAATTCACCTCCCAAACTTAGCTTCTATGGAGTCTTCCAATTAGAGAGAGAAAGAAGATAGAAGGAAGAGAGTTTGATTTTTAGAGTCTAATTAGATTAATTGGGGGTTGGGGATTTTATATGGGTTTTTAGTTAGTTAAGTATTCACCCCTTATCCCCTAACTAACCCCTAATAAATAAAATAATGAATTGACTTAACACTTAAAATATTACAGAATTCGACCCCTTACAGGCAGAACCCCGATCGACGGGCCGTCTGTAAGTCGACGGGCGCTAACCCCTCCATCCTGCACTTTGTTGATGAGTTCAGAGACTTGTGCAGGCATAGGCTTCCTCACCATGTCCAAGTGTGGGACGAAGGAGGCATGAAGCCCCGTTTATCAACACACACCCTGTCTTCTTAGTCGTCGATTGCACACTGCCAGGCAGTGTTTTCTCAAATATAAGGGTCCCCCTCAAAGGCCCTTGGTTAGTCCTTGAGTAGTCTTACCCGGACGTTTCGACCATGAAACATCCTTGACACGTGTTACACATATTTTTACCAAACTTCGTATAATTCTGACTCTTAAAATCTAGTCAAAAAAACCAAGACACACTAGCACCCTTGCAAACCAACTTTCTAGACGTGATTGACGTTATTGAATGTTTTGGATATTAAATACCCTAAATGACCTAAATTCATTTATATTGACTTAAAAGCAGTGCTTAGACTTCATTGTCCCTATGCTATGACTTACGACTCATATTGAAATTTTGAAATGTTACAGGTACCTTCTCTAATACACTTATGTGAATGAAATTACTCTATGAGAACTAAGTCAAAGAAATGAGTGTATATGCTTGTGGTTGTAGCTCTAGTTGAGTATGATGCTAGAATACAAATAAACATTTTGATATCCCCTAAACCTTGTGCCTACATGGGATGTGTCCTAGTTCTACCCTTGTCAACTAAAATACCTTCCACGGTGTGGGGTCTTATGACGCCGAATTACATACCTAGATAGTATGGTATATGTCGATTAATACCAATTCTCATCATATGGATGTGGAATCTAGTTATTGGATAGGTTCTACAACGTGTAGGTAGTAGAATAGGACACTACCTACACATACACTCTCAAGCTTCATACCCAACATACACTCTCAAGCTTCTTTGGAGACCCATCTTTGTACGTAGCGGTGGGGCAATTAAAACGTATACCGCATACCCGAAAATTCTAAGACGAAAATAGTTGTTTCATGACCAAAAACAAACGGTAATGGAGAGAATTCATGATAACTAGTTCGCCTTATATACACCAATATTGCTGCATGAATAGCATGCCCCCATATTTAAAGAGACAAATTTGTCCTCATTAACAATGGTCTAGCTATCAATTAGAGACGCTTAATCAAAGATTTCGCTATTACATCTTAAGTATGAACATGAGAACCTAGATTTTCAATTGTTATCCCGTGGACAAGTAATAATCATTAAAGGTCTGCGATGTAAACTCATCAGCATTATCTAGACGATTGTCTTTATTGCATAATCTAGAAATTGTGCTCTTAATATTATTATTTGAGCTAACAATCTCGCAAAGTCCATATTAAGTTGATAATAAGCACACATGTGACCATCTTGTTGATGCATCTATCAAGGCCATATAATATTTAAATAGCCCACATGGAGGGTGAATTAGCCCATATATATCACGCTGTATACATTCCAGAAATGCGGGAATTCAATCCCAAACTTAGCTGCTGATGGTTTAATAACTTATTTTTCTTGAGAACAAGCAACACAAGAGAATTTCTTTGATTGGAGAACTTTATGATTCTTCATAGTATGCTTATATGAATTCTCAATAATTTTGCGCATCATATTATAATCGGGATGACCCAACCGGTCATGGCAAATGATAAAATCATTAGGATTAGTAAGTCATTTGTTTATAATGACATGTGATTCAACCAAACTAATACTTGTATGGTACAATCAAGAAGAAAATGAAGGTAATTTTTATGCAGATATTTTTTCCCCAATTTTACTGTAATAATATAAAGGTATTCAACCTTTCCTTCATTGGTTGTCTCAACATGATAACCATTTTGGTTAATAACCTTGAAACTTAATAAGTTTCTTTGAGACTAACTACAATTAAATGCATTTTCAATATTTAATATCTTTTCCCCAAGTACTTGTAACGACCTGTTTAGTCGTTTTGAGCAACAGATTTTATTTCTGGAAAAACTGTCTTGGTCGATGGATCCCATGACGGACCGTCATGGGCACGATGGACCGTCGAGGGGGTCTCGTTCCAAAACACTTAGAATTCTGAAATTTGGGTACTGAAATCGACTCTCTGAACTTCGCGACGAAATGGCAGGACGGACCGTCACAGGCATGACGGGCCGTCACAGACCCTTAGTGAAATTTAGTCTCTCAACTCTGTGACGGAAGCAGCAGGACGGACCGTCACAGGCACGACGGGCCGTCACAGGCTGCGTAAACCCTGGCTGGTCGGATTTCTGTTAAATATTTTAAGGGGCGTTTTGGACTATTCCTGCTTATAATTATAAAGTTAGTAGGTTAATGTTAATAATTTAATTACTTGGGGGTTAAAAGAGATAACCTTGAATTAATTAGTGGGTTATTTTATCATCTTTTATAATTAATTATATGCTAATTAGGGTAAAAGAAAGAGGGTTAGAATAAGAAAAATAGAAAGAAAAAGGAGAGGAAGAACGAACGAACGAGAGAGAGGAGAAACGAAAAGGAAAGCAAAGCATTGGAAAAGTAGATTGCTTGATCACAATTCTTCGGTGGCGGTAGGTTATGGTTTATGCTATTTCATAGTAAACTCTTAATAGCGGATGATATGTATTGGATAGTATTGTAAACCCTTCTATATGCTTAATTGTATGCTTGCATGAATGTGATTATATAATTGTGAAAAAATAAGCATGATGAGGCTATTGAATCCTAAATCTTGAAAACCTCTTTGTTGATAATGATGCCTTAGTATAAAAGAAGGCTTGATGAACTAAAAGAATGAGGTTATAGGATCGGTTGTCACGTTCCGGCACCAGGATAGTAATAGAGGATCGGGTGTCACGTTCCGGCACCAGGATAGTATATGGATCGGGTGTCATGTTCGGGCACCAGGATAGAATATGGATCGGAGTGTCACGTTCCGACACAAGGATAGTATACGGATCGGGTGTCACATTCCGACACCAGGATAGTATGATGAGGATCGGAGTGTCACGTTCAAACACCAGGATAGTATATGGATCGTGTGTCATGTTCCGAGACCAGGATAGTATGATGAGGATCGGAGTGTCACGTTCCGACACCAGGATAGTATGATGAGGATCGGAGTGTCACGTTCCGACACAAGGATAGTAAAGAGAATGAATCATGAAATATGTTAATATACTCAATTTAATGAACCTATTTCCCAAATGAGTATGGTATTGAGGCTTCAGTCCTCATGGGTGTACTTGGCGTACTTATTAATGATTATAGTACTTGTTGTTGCTATCTGTTGAGTATTGTAGTTGATTTTATGATATTATCTTATATATACTGTTTTCTATTTTGAGTTGGCTGATGATACCTACTCAGTACTTGTGTTTTGTACTGACCCCTACTTGTATTTGTTTTTCTTTGTTAATTGTGGAGTGCAGCAAACGTGCCGTCGTCATCAACTCAACCGCAACTCTAGCCAGTCTTCAGCATATCAGATTTCAGGGTGAGCTATTGTTCCTAGCTCAGACTGGATTCTCTTCTTCACGTCTTGATGCCTTGAAGTTCTGGCATGGACTAGCTGTTTATTTATTTTAGCTTCTTAGATACTCTTAGATTTAGTAATTTGAGGATAGATGTTCTTGTGGTGATGACTTCCAGATTTTGGGGAATAATAAATATTAAATTTTAGAAGTTATTTATTGGTTATATTTATGAGTTTTAAGTCTTCCGCATTGTATTTTGTTCATTATGGTTGAAATATTGGTAAATGACTGGGGTTTAGATTGGCTGGTTCGCTCACATAAGAGGATAAATGTGGGTGCCACTCACGGCTCGTTTTGGGTTGTGACAGTAGTAGTAAGGCCGCTCTTTCAAAGCCCTCAATTAATTTTGCACTATCAGATATTGTATTAACATAAACCTTTTTCATAATCAAATTAGAGAAATATTTTCTTTCTCTTAAAATTGTGTGAGTTGTAGCACTATCAAGGAGACACATTTCTCCATTACTAATCTTGAACCAATTCAAGATTGGAAAATTTTATTTATCTACATAAAATAGAAATACATCATAAGAAATAAGAAAAATCAACAACTTTGCAAGAAAATAAAATTACTTATTTTTTTGAATAGAAAAACAATTTAATGAAAAACATAATAAATAAAAGCACATAAATAAAACAACATAATTTTTTTTTCCCAATAAAATGATCAAACATTAGTTTTGATCTCCAAAGAAGTCTTCAACTTCCAAATGAGTAATATCATCAAGGTCATCAAAACATCTTCTTTTAAAGCCAAATTTTAGCAAACAGACTTATCAAATCATAATGACAACAACAATAATATTCTACTCAGTGTATTTTCCTAAGTGAAGTATGGTTCTTATCAAGATGAATAATACAATACATAAACAAAGATAATTCATAAAGTGGGGTGAATTTTGAAGTTCAGATTTTGGTATTCAGTTTCTTTATCTTCTTCCTTTAAACCACTTTCCTTTTTCTTATTTGTAAGCTAACTTTTCACTAAAAGGAATTTTGTATATCGAAATATATTTACGCTCCATAACCTCACTTTACTTAGTTTTAACATCCTCTATTGACCTATTTCTTTTGACTAATCACCTTGAATCTCTATAAATAAACTCTTCGAAAAGGATCACAAATTCTTATTTGTGATTGAATGCGATAACGATAAGAACAATCAAGCAAATAGTATTATCAGTATAATATATCAACACCTATAATATATCTATTGTCATCCTAATTAATTGTCACCTATTTTTTATAAAATTTATTTAGCTGGAGTTTGAGATTTGGCTAACCAACCACTTGGTAAAAAGAGATTTGTCCTTGAGACCTCATGTGTTCATCTTCGCTATAATCTAGGATGATTTTTCTACTAATTAGATTCTGACTCCTACTAACTGAAATAAAGGGATACAGAAAAATAAAAATTAAAATACTTTGGTATATTAAAAAAGGGACGAATATCAACAGTTATGCTACATTTTAGTAACTTTTATATATGTTTATCACAATGCATTCAAAATCATAACATAAAGTCATTATTAGAAATTGTTCATTTTCTTTATTAATCAGTTAATATTAGTTACTATTTAGACAGACCAATATCAGGAACATGCAGAAATTCAATTCTCTAGAACATCACGAAAATGAGATTATTTGATGCAATTTCATAATTGAAGAGGAATTTCTTTTTCAAGTTTTATTACTGAAAAAAAAATTGTTCATGAAATATCCTAAAATTCACAAGCGATATTCAACCTAACATGTATCTGTATATATAAAAAAATGAATAAAAAATAAATTTAAAGAATGCAAAAATGCTTACACGTAAGTATTCAAAAGTAAAAAATTTAATAGAAAAAGGAGCAAACTAAAAAATTGAAGGAGAAGGAAGGGACAATGTAATTTAGGAGAATAAATATGGACTAAGAATGAAAAATTAAATTAAATTAAATTAGACTAAAGTAAGAAGTATCATAATCTTCACTTATATCAACCCTGAAAATTATATTCACTCGTCGTTCTTATAAAATCTTAATTAAATGCAAAATATCCATGTAACATAAATTTCTTAAAATGCAAATACATAAGAGAAATACCAATTATCACTTATTTTGAGTAGGAGCATTGTTAGTTTCATGTCTATGATTCGTACAATGTTTGGGATGTCAAGCTCAAATAGTAATTTTTTGCATATCATGATTATTAAAATTTTAAAGACTGGGCGTTATGTTCATTTGAGTTTATTGAGTTAAACTATTTTATATATGATACTCTTATGAGTTGAAGTTGTGTATTGAGGTAATATATTGCTGAGTAAGTCTTTCGCTGACTATTGAGCCAGGCTAGAGTTCACTTAGGGACCATCAATTATTCTCGAGTGTTGATCATGTTCAAAATATAAGCTCGGAGTGTGACATATGCTCTCTTACTTAATTTTTAATATGAGTATGAAAGTGTTGGTTTTGGACATTCATATTGAAAATATGCATCATTTGCATTGTCACCATATGTTCGTCATACAATTTCTTTACATACTATGTTATGTTAGTAGGGGTGTCAAAAATGAACCCAAACATAGGTAGCCCGCTCAATTCGCCAAGATTTTCAAGGGTTGAGCTCAAGATTATTTGAATTGGGTTCAATCTCAACCCATTTAACCCTAAGCTATTTTAAGAGAATCCTCAATTGAGCCCAATTCAATCTCTAATTTCAACCTCTTTTAAAACACCTTAAGATATATTCCTATATTGAAGGTATGATTAATTATTTATTAATATACATTAGGGTTTATCTATCAATTTGTTACTTTTTTTTAAAAAAAAAAAAAGACTTGAGTTGAAATTCAAATTGGGATTATAAAAGTCAAATATTACTATGTTAAAATTATTAAGACTAAGCGGGTCAAGACCAAGCCCGTTTTTAGCCAATATGAGACCAATCCATTTGAGCATAAAGTAAACTTGAGCCGATCAAGATCCAAGAAGATTCCAATTTCAACTCAACCCATCAATTTGACACCCCTATATATAAGTATTTGGCATGTATTTTTCAAAAAATACAATACTTTCTTTATGGTGCATTTCCTTCTTGGTTAGCGAGGCTTAATTGCCATCATTTCCATAGAACATTGTGGTGGCATCTTCATTTACACGTTGTGGTATTGGTTGCCCTCATTTTAATTTTGTTGTTTTTTTCTCCATTATACGTTGTACTATGTGTAATCTCTAACTCATTTATATATCTTCTCTATTTACTATATGTTATCTTTCGATTTATTGCTAGAAAGACTTTCTCAATTATAAATAGAGGTGATTTTATTTTTTGTTTTCGTATACAGGAAATAGAAAGCGCATAAATTAAGTCAAAAAAAAATTCTTATTAGTTGAAGGATACTATTTCCATCCATAATTAAGAATATTTCATATTTGCTTAATTTTCATCGCATCAAATATTTAATTAAAAATTATTGCTATTATTTTTACTTTGAAGAATATACAATATTTAAATGATACGGTGAAAATTTTAAAATTAAGAATATAATACGTTAAATAATAATTTAAATACAAGATAACAGTATAATACATATCATAATAATTTAAAAAATTACAACAATCATTTAGTGATTCTATAGGTCATCCTCAGATTCACCAATGGTGTTAGATGATAATTTCATATTCGAACAATTTTTAGCTAGACTGAGAAAAATTAAGAACATAAATGTTCAGGTTGAACTCCATAATGCATTAATAGAACATTTATGAGAGTAAAATAATAATCTTGAAAGTTGAGTATTTATATACTCCTTTCATCCAACAATAGTTGATTTCTATACTAAAATATTTGTCTAACAATACTTGTCTAGTTTAAAAAATCAAGAGATAATGTACCTTTTTTGGTCTATTTTACCCATGATATTAAATATTGTGTTATTTATCATTTAACACATTTCTTAAACATTAAATTTAATAAAAGAAAAAGGATAATATAATTATATGTCACGACCCAAAAATCGAGCCGCGACTGGCACCCACATTTACCCTCCTATGTGAGCGAACCAACCAATCTAACCCTTATCATTTCAATATAATATCAACAGAAAGTAATGCGGAAGACTTAACTCATTAATAAAATCAATTCAATAACTATTATTATCCCCAAAATCTGGAAGTCATCATCACAAGAACATCTATCCTCAAATTTCTAAACTAAAAAATGTCTAAGAAGCTAAAACAAATAAAAGCTAGTCCATATACTATCCTGGTGTCGGAACGTGACACTCCAATCCTCATTCTATCCTGGTACCGGAACGTGGCACCCGATCCATATACTATCCTGGTGTCGGAACGTGACACTCCGATCCTGATCCCCTAATCTCACCACTTTCGTTCATCAAGCCTTCTTTTATACCAAGGCATCATCATTAACAAAGTAGATTAGGGTTTCTTTTCAAGATTTGGGATTCAATAGCTTTATCATGCTTATTTATTCACAATTACATAATCATATTCATGCAAGCATACAATTAAGCACATAGCAGGGTTTACAATACTATCAATACATAACATTCGCTATTAAGAGTTTACTACGAATAGCATGTAATAACCATAACCTACCTCCACCAAAGACTAGTGATCGAGCAAGAATTTTCCCAAAGCCTTGTGTTTTCCTTTTCGTTTCTCCTCTCTCGTTCAACCCTCTCTCTCTCTCTCTCTCTCTCTTTGTTCTTTCTATTTTCTTTATTCGAACCCTCTTTCTTTTACCCTAATTAGCATATAATTAAGAATAAAAGATGGCAATAATAACCCACTAATTAACTTAAGGTTACCTCTTTTAACCCCCAAGTAGTTAGACTTATTAACATTAACCTACTAACTTTATAATTAAGGCAAGAATAGTCCAAAACGTCCCTTAAAACCTTTAAGGAAATCCGACCCAGACTGGGATTACGCAGTCTGTGACGGCCCGTCGTGCCTGCGACGGTCCGTCCTGCAGGTCGTCGCAAGGTTCAGAGACTCTATTTCCACTAAAGAATCTGTGACGGTCCGTCACGCCTGTGACAGTCCGTCCTGCCATAGCGTCACGAAGTTCAGAGAGTCGATTTCAGTACCCAATTTTCAGAATTTCTAAGTGTTTTGAAACGAGACCCTGCGACGGTCCGTCGTGCCCATGACGGTCCGTCGTGGGGTCCGTCGTCTCAGCCAGTTTTCCAGAAATAAAATCTGCTGCTCAAAACGACTAAACAGGTCGTTACAATAGATACCAATTTACCCATCGTTCGTCCTCGAACGATCACAAGAAGAAAAACAAGGGCGAGAAGGAGTACCTGAATCTTTAAACAGATGTGGGTATCTTTCTTGCATATCGACCTCCTTCTCCCAAGTGGCTTCTTCAACCGGCCGATTCTTCCATTGCACCTTGATTGATGCATTCTCCCTTGACCTCAACTTGCCAACTTCTCTATCTAAAATAGCAACAGGCTCCTCCTCATAAGACAAATTTTCATCAAGTAGAACTGAATCCCAACGAATGATGTAGTTTCCATCCCCATGGTATCTTTTCAACATAGACACATGAAATACCAGATGCACTCCGGACAGCCCTAGAGGCAAGGCTAATTCGTAAGCCACCTCCCCTACTCGCTTAAGTACTTCAAAGGGACCAATATACCTTGGGCTTAGTTTACCTCTTTTACCAAACCGCATCACCCCTTTCATGGGCGAAACCTTCAACAAGACTTGTTCACCTTCCATGAACTCTAAGTCTCTAACCTTTCGATCTGCATATTCTTTTTGCCTACTTTGCGCCGCTAAAAGCTTTTCTTGAATAGATTTCACTTTCTCTAATGAATCCCTCAAAAGGTCCGTACCCCAAGGTCTAACCTCAATTGAATCAAACCACCCAATGGGAGACCTACATCTCCTACCATACAATGGTTCAAATGGGGCCATGTCAATACTTGAGTGATAACTATTATTGTATGAAAACTCCGCTAAGGGTAAGAAGTTATCCCAATGACCACCAAATTCTATCACACATGCACGAAGCATATCCTCCAACACTTGAATCGTTCGCTCAGACTGACCATCGGTTTGAGGATGGAACGCAGTACTAAGGTCCAACCTAGTACCCAATTTAGCATGCAATGTTTTCCAAAACTTAGAAGTAAACTGCGTACCTCTATCCTATATAATGGAGAGTGGAACTCCATGCAATCGAACAATTTCTGAGATGTAAATTTTGGCTAACTTCTCTGCATTGTAACTCACCTTAACCGGAATGAAATGAGCAGACTTACTTAACCTATCAACAATCACCCAAATAGAGTCATACTTACCCATTGTCTTTGGAAGACGAACTACGAAATCCATTGCAATTCTCTCCCATTTCCATTCAGGAATGGGCATTCTCTGAAGTGTCCCTCCAGGCCTCTGGTGTTCATACTTTACTTGTTGACAGTTTGGACATTTGGCAATAAAATCAACAATATCACGCTTCATTCTACTCCACCAAAAGTGTTGCTTTAGGTCACGATACATCTTGGTTGCACCAGGGTGTATAGAATACCTTGAACTATGAGCCTCTGTCAGAATAGTGTTGATCAAATCATCGACGCGGGGTACACATACCCTTCCCTTAATCCTCAACACACCTTCCTCATCGATTGTTGCTTCTTTAGCCTCTCCTCGCAACACTTTATCTCAAATCCGGATCAATTTCTCATCATTAAACTGCTTTCCCTTAATCTTGTCAAGGAAGGAAGATCTTGCCTCCACACAAGCTAAAAATCCTCCCTTGTCATTTACTTCTAATCTCATAAGGTCATTAGCCAGAATCTGAACTTCTCTAGCCAATGGGCGTCTAGAAGCTTGCAAGTGAGATAGACTTCCCATGTTTCCCGCCTTTCTACTTAAAGCATCCGCCACAACATTAGCTTTTCCCGGATGATACAAGATTGTGATATCGTAGTCCTTCAGTAGTTCCATCCATCTCCTTTGTCTCAAGTTCAAATCTTTCTGAGTAAAGACATACTGTAGGATACGATGATCCGTATAGACTTCACACTTAACCCCATATAAATAGTGCCTCCATTGCTTTAATGCGAATACTACCGCGTCCAATTCCAAATCATGGGTCGGATAGTTGCGTTCATGAACCTTTAATTGTCTTGAAGCATAAGCAATCACATTCTTCTCTTGCATTAGCACTGCACCCAACCCAGAATAGGATGCATCACAATAAACAATGAAGTTCTTACCCTCTACTGGCAAGGTAAGGATAGGTGCGGTGGTCAACAAAGTCTTGAGTTTCTGAAAGCTTTCTTCGCACTCATCTGACCATACAAATCGAACATTCTGCTTAGTCAAGTTCGTCAATTGGGAAGCAATAGAAGAGAATCCCTTGACAAATCGGCGGTAGTAGCTAGCTAACCCAACAAAGCTCCTTATTTCTGACACATTAGTAGGTCTTACCCAATTCTTCACTGTCTCAATCTTAGAAGGATCCACCATCACTCCATCCTTAGAAACCACGTGCCCCAAGAAGGACACTGCATCTAGCCAAAACTCACACTTAGAGAACTTGGCATAAAGCTTTTTCTCCCTCAACATTTCCAATACAATTCTCAAATGCTCCTCATGTTCCTTCTTACTTTTAGAGTATATCAGTATATCATCAATAAATACGATTACAAAGAGATCCAGATATGGCTTAAAAATCCCGTTCATCAAGCTCATGAACGCAGCAGGGGCATTCGTAAGACCAAAAAACGTCACTACAAATTCGTAATGCCCATACCTGGTTCGAAAAGCAGTCTTTGGCACATCCGTTGCCCGTATTTTCAATTGATGATAACCGGATCTCAAGTAAATCTTAGAGAAGACACACGCACCTTGTAACTGATCGAACAAGTCATCAATGCGAGGAAGAGGATACTTGTTCTTAATAGTTACCTTGTTCAACTGCCGGTAGTCTATGCACATCCGAAAACTCCCATCCTTCTTCTTCACAAACAAAACCGGAGTACCCCAAGGAGATGCACTTGGTCTAATGAAGCCTTTGCTCAACAACTCTTGAAGTTGGGCCTTTAACTCTCTTAACTCCGCGGGAGCCATTCTATAAGGGGGTATATAAATGGGGCGAGTACCCGGTTCAAGATCAATACAGAAGTCAATATCCCTATCTGGTGGCATACCAGGAAGATCTGCAGGGAACACATCCAAAAACTCACGGACTACCGAAACCGACTCAATCGAAGGTACTTGGGTAGTGTCATCCTTGAGATGTGCCAAGAAAGCTAAACAACCCTTACTAACCATTCTCTTAGCACGAAAAAAGGAGACGATACGAACCGGATTGGAAGTGTAGTCACCCTCCCACACTAACGGATCTGTCCCAGGCTTGGCTAACGTCACAGTTTTAGCATTACAATCCAAGATCGCAAAATTCGGAGAAATCCAAGTCATACCCAGAATTACATCAAAGTCAACCATTTCTAAGATAACCAAATCTACATAAGTGTTACTCCCCACAAAAGTCACCAAACAAGCCCTATACACTTTTTCAACTATCAAAGACTCACCCACCGGAGTAGAAACACAAATAGGCATATCAAGTAATTCACAATGTAAATTAAGACCATTAGCAAATGAGGAAGATACATAAGAAAATGTGGATCCAGGATCAAACAATACAGAAGCCATGCAATCACAAACCAAAAGATTACCTGTGATGACAACATCAGATGCCTCCGCTTCAGACCACCCAGGGAAAGCATAACAATGGGCCCTATCGTTTGTCTGTCCGTTGCCCCTACCATGTTGTGATGTAGTGGCTCCAGTTTTCCCATCACCCCGACCGTCTTGGTGACCACCATTACCTCGACCACTGCGTCCTCCCGAATGACGGCCTCTTCCATAACCACCTCTACCTCTAACCATTGGAGGTCTGTAACTCTGTTTTGGACAATACCTCTTAATGTGTCCAGTCTCCCCACATCCATAACATTCTCTGGATTCAAGCATCGGCCTCTCAGAGAAGTGTTGACCGGTCTGAGGTGGACCCCCAATTACACTTTGTAGTGAAGACTGAATTGGTCGGACTGAGTAACCTCCGGAACCCTGTCCTCTAGAATAAGAACCATTAAACTCACCTCCCTTTCGAAATCTTTTTGATGTCGACGCCATGGTGAAGTCATCTGGCTTTACTCCTTCCACCTCTATTACGAAGTCTACCACTTCCTGAAAGGATTTCACTGTAGCCGCTACCTGTAAGGCTGAAATCCGCAACTCTGACCTCAACCCCTTCACAAAACGGCAAATCCGTTCTTGTTGACTGAAACAAAGTTGGGTGGCATATCTGGATAGTGGGCGAAACCTAGCCTCATAAGCAGTAACCGACATCCTACCTTGCTCTAGGCTCAAGAACTCATCTCTTTTCCTATCCCTCAAAGTCCGGGGGATATACTTCTCCATAAACAAGCTAGAGAATGAGGCCCAAGTCATAGGTGGTGCCTCTGTTGGTTGACACTCTACATGTGACCGCCACCACATTTTGGCGTTTCCTTGAAACTGATAAGTCACAAACTCAACACCAAACCGTTCTACTATACCCATTTTATGTAGTAGCTCATGACAATCAACCAGAAAATCGTAGGCATCCTCAGATTCAGCACCCTTGAAGACTGGAGGTTTCAATTTTAAGAACTTACTGAAAAGTTCATGCTGATCATTTGTCATTATGGGCCCCGTAGTCAGACGAGGAAAGGTGCCTATTTCCAATGAGGCATCCATGTGGGGAGCCCCAGCAGCGGCATGTCGTACCTCTGAAACCGGAGGTGTTGGTGTAGAAAACACTGGAGGTGCCTGACCCTGATCAGATAACACGCTAAGATAAGCAAGAACCTGATTGATCATCTCTGGGGTAGGTTGGGGTGGCAATTCCTCATTTTGCACTTGTTCATTCTCCCCTTCCTCACCCTCTCTTACTACTTCCTCAGTCGGTGGAGGAGATACCTCCCTAGCATTAGATGGGCTAGGTACTTGTCCTCTTCCTCTAGAGGACGTCCTCCCACGACCTCTACCACGGCCTCTTGCCGCTGCTCTTCCTCGAGCCACACCCCCAGTGGCTGGCTCTGATGTATCTTGCCTTGCCGGTGTTGGTGTTGGCGCAGTCGTTGCTCTAGTTCTAACCATCTGCGAAATAGAGTGAAGATGGTCAGATACCAATTTGTATCACCTAGATACCAATTGGATTCAGGTAGTAGCACGAAAGAAAGAAAGAAAGAATGGAATTTTCCTAAAGTCTTATAGCCTCTCAAAGAAAAGTAAAGGCGTCCCCCTACCGTTCCTTAAGACACTACTAGACTCGTTCTTGTGTGATGAGACCAACGAACCTAATGCTCTGATACCAAGTTTATCACGACCCAAAAACTGAGCCGCGACTGGCTCCCACATTTACCCTCCTATGTGAGCGAACCAACCAATGTAAACCTTATCATTTCAATATAATATCAACAGAAAGTAATGCGGAAGACTTAACTCATTAATAAAATCAATTCAATAACTATTATTATCCCCAAAATCTAGAAGTCATCATCAAAAGAACATCTATCCTCAAATTTCTAAACTAAAAAATTTCTAAGAAGCTAAAACAAATAAAAGCTAGTCCATGCCGAAAGTTCAAGGCATCAAGACTTGAAGAAGAAGATCCAGTCAGAGCTAGAAGCATTAGCTCACCCTGAATTTCCGATGTAGTGAAGACTGGCTAGAATTACTGTTGAGTCGAAGACGACGGCACGTTTACTGCACTCCACAAATGCAAAGAAGAAAACATAAAAGTAGGGGTCAGTACAAAACACGGGTACTAAGTAGATATCATCGGCAAACTCAAAATAGAAAACAGTATATACCAAGTAATATCATAAAATCAACTATGATACTCAACATGTAGCAACAACAAGTACTATATCATTAACAATTACCGTCAAGTTCGCACATGAGGACTCAAGCCTCAATACCATACTCATTTGGGAATTAGATTCATTAGATTGAGTATATTAACATATTTCAAGATTCATTATCTTTATTCCCCTCGTGTCGGTACGTGACACTCCGCTCCATATACTATCCTGGTGTCGGAACGTGACACTCCGATCCTCATATACTATCCTGATACCGGAATGTGGCACCCGTTCCATATACTATCCTGGTGTCGGAACGTGACACTCCGATCCTCATTCTATCCTGGTACCGGAACGTGGCACCCGATCTATATACTATCCTGGTGTCGAAACGTGACACTCCGATCCTCATTCTATCCTGGTACCGGAACGTGGCACCCGTTCCATATACTATCCTGGTGTCGAAACGTGACACTCCGATCCTCATTCTATCCTGGTACCGGAACATGGCACCCGATCCTCTATTTCTATCCTGGTACCGGAACGTGGCACCCGATCCCCTAATCTCACCACTTTCGTTCATCAAGCCTTCTTTTATACCAAGGCATCATCATTAACAAAGTAGATTAGGGTTTCTTTTCAAGATTTGGGATTCAATAGTTTTATCATACTTATTTATTCACAATTACATAATCATATTCATGCAAGCATACAATTAAGCACATAGCAGGGTTTACAATACTATCAATACATAACATTCGCTATTAAGAGTTTACTACGAATAACATGAAATAACCATAACCTACCTCCACCGAAGACTAGTGATCGAGCAAGAATTTTCCCAAAGCCTTGTGTTTTCCTTTTCGTTTCTCCTCTCTCGTTCAACCCTCTCTCTCTCTCTTTGTTCTTTCTGTTTTCTTTATTCGAACCCTCTTTCTTTTACCCTAATTAGCATATAATTAAGAATAAAAGATGGCAATAATAAGCCACTAATTAACTTAAGGTTACCTCTTTTAACCCCCAAGTAGTTAGACTTATTAACATTAACCTACTAACTTTATAATTAAGGCAAGAATAGTCCAAAACGTCCCTTAAAACCTTTAAGGAAATCCGACCCAGACTGGGATTACGCAATCTGTGACGGCCCGTCGTGCCTGCGACGATCCGTCCTGCAGGTCGTAGCAAGGTTCAGAGACTCGATTTCCACTAAAGAATCTGTGACGGTCCGTCACGCCTGTGACGGTCCATCACGCCTGTGACGGTCCGTCACGCCTGTGATGGTCCGTCCTGCCATTCTGTCACGAAGTTAAGAGAGTCGATTTCAGTACCCAATTTTCAGAATTTCTAAGTGTTTTGAAACGAGACCCTGCGACGGTACGTCATGCCCATGACGATCCGTCGTGGGGTCCGTCGTCTCAGCCAGTTTTCCAGAAATAAAATCTGCTGCTCAAAACGACTAAACATGTCGTTACATTATATTACCAAGATTGTTTATTGTTCTTAAAAGATATGTCAAGTAAATAGTGGACAATTATTGATGGGCAGAGAGAGTAATATTTATGTAATTGTATTTCACTAATGATTATAATTTTATTTGTTGTCCATTAATATTAATATGTATAATGTATAATATTTGCTTGTAATTAATGTCACTTAGAAATTTAGAATAAACTAATATTTTATATTAAATAAATAGGTTGAAAAGAATGAAAAATCATATTACACAAAGATTATATAGATGAATTATTTGGAAAAAAAAAGAGAGAAAAGGAATTTATACTATAAAATAAGGAGAGAAATGCTCAAATATGTCATCGAACTTTTAGAAAAGGCTCATTTATGTCACCAGTTTAAAATTTGGCTCATTTATGTCATTACCGTTAAAGAAATTATCATTTATGCCATTATTTTTTAACTGTGGTTTTGCCAAAATATTTTTGATACGTGGCCAATTATAATTCGGTCACGTCATTAATTTTTTTAATCAAAAAAATTATAATTCTGGAAAAAAAAGTGAGTTAATTTTTTTTTCATAAATAAATTGATGACGTTACTGAATCATAGTTGGTCACGTCATCAATTTTTTAAATAACAGAATATCAAAATTCCGAATAAAAATTGAATTATTTTTTTTTATTAAAAAAATTGATGACGTGACCGAATTATAATTGACCACGTGTCAAAATGGTTTTGCAAAATCATTGTTAAAAATAATGGAATGAATGAGATTTTTTTTAACGGTAATGACATAAATGAGCATTTTTCTGAAAGTTCAATGACATATTTCACCTTTTTTCAAATAATAAAATTAATAATGAAATTGAGATAATAATATAATATTAAGGAAAGAGAAGAATATCAACTTTTAAAAAGATATAGCAAATTAAATTGGAGTGATTATCTCAGATTATATATATTTCTTATATTTGAATAAAAAAAATTAAAATAAGGCTCAGCTAGCAGAACAACAACAGTTCTCTGACAAGTCTAAAAAAATTATTATAGCATAATTTCACCTAAAGTCTCCATTAATATCAAATAACCGTAACTCTTCATTAACCATAAGTTTACACCTATATATCAGTGTATTTGTAGACTGATTCATAAAATGCACAAATCATTTTCCAGCAACCTTAACAAATTATTCAAATTTTCTATCTCTGATTAATGCATATTTAGAAAATATTTATAAAAAATCAAATTCCTTAGAAATAAAAAAAATGACTTTTCTAATATAAATAGCGACATAAGTAATATAAGTAATTAGTTTAAATTTATTTTCTTCTACTACCCACTCAATTCCTCACCCCCCCCCCACCCCTTGATCATCCCACTCCTGTTACCCTTTGGATACCCATTGCTCATTTTATTCCATCTCCATAATATTTTCTTCTATATATTATCAAACACTAAAAATAAATAAGAAACTCACTTAATTATAAAAAAACATTCTACAGAAAAAAATTAGTTAATTTCCCAAAATTGTTTTCTAAAAAGCTACTTTCTATAAAAATTTAGAGAACTCACTTAATGAAATTTGTGTGTTTGGACTTTTGAGCCCACCAAAATCTGTAGAAAGATACCTATAACGTGTTGCCTAATTTAGAAATGATAAGTAACTGTCCCAAAAGGTGGCAAAGTTCCTTGCATGTTATGCATGCTTCAAGATAAAGATTATTTATTTTAATACTACTTTTTTTGCCCAAAAATTTGGTGAGAGCTAAACTACTTGGAGTGGGAACTAATTAATAATTCACATTTCTCATAAAATAAAGTCAAATGAGTGATGCTTTGTCTTGGGGAGAGGGGGGGTGGGGGGTGGGGGGGGGGGGAATCATTACATCCCCCAACTTGTTTTCCAAAATTTAAAACTCTCTACCTATCGGTGTGATTGGTAAGAACAATAAAAAAAAAAAAAAAAGGAAAATAAGTGTTTTTAAAAAAATTTATTTTCTTATGTTTAGTAAATAAGTATGAAAATATAATTTTAAATGTATTTGTGTAATATTTAGGAAAATAATATAAAAGGCGGAGACGGGACTACAGGGGTATGGTGAAGATGAAGTATGGACGACACAATTAAGTTAAAATGCCAAAGTGAAACTTGAATTTCCTTTTTACATTAGAGAGGTGATTTTTTCTAATTTTTAATGAACTTGTTTTTCTAGAACTTTGTTTAAATTTTTTTAAAAGTTGTTCTTACTTATGGTTAAAAATCAAATCGAATCGCAATATGAACTAAACCAATTAAAAAATCTGATAGTTGGTGTAGTTTTGCTAGGTCTGGTTCTAAATTTTGAAAATCGACACTATTTGGTTTTGTTGGAGTTTTACTAAAAAAAGTTTAAAAACCAATAAAACCGAACGTTAAATTATATATAAATATTATGATTATTTATATATTAGGTAAAATTATTCGTACTTCACACGAGATTGAACTCTTTTACTAAGCTTACGCATGATTATTCAGTAATATTTGTATTTTTTATTCAGACTCTATATTGTTAATAATATTTTATCTTCAAGTAAAGCATTTCTTCGAAATCTTAAAGTGCTATACTAATAACACAAGCATAAACTGATCGTAAAAGAGAACACTATGATTTGTAAAAATAGAATGAAATATAAAGGAAAAATTGAGTCCACTGATTGCACAATGTTCCTAGTTAAAAGAAATTATTCTCATCTAGTACCCGAGGTTTAAAAGAATAAATCCTTTCAAGATAAAATTATTATATTCACCAGTGTATTGGTACAAATACAATGGTCTAACAGAGCAGCACGTACACAAATATTTATTTGTGCAGAAGAAGAAGAATTTCATAATTTTTATATTTTTTTTAAAAAAAAGAGAGGCAATTCCTCTATTTATAGACAACAAAGAGTAGTTTCAACAAATGTTTATTGTGCTTTATTGGAAAAGGTAACAACTCTTTGAAAAAATTAAAATGCTTTAGAAATTTAACAACCTTTCATAAAAGTCGCGCATTTTCATAAAAGTCCCATGCTATTCATAAAAGTCACAACATTTCGTAAAAGCAACAATTTTTCATTAAAGTCGCAACCCTTCATAAAAGTCACAACTTTTCATAAAAGTCACAACATTTCATAAAAGTCACAACATTTCAAGAAAGGGGAAAACAAGTTTTGAAAATAATAAATTTTAAAAGGAATCCTTGTTTGTGGTGGCTTCACGTAGCCAGACCTAGGGTTCTTCCAAAAAAATTATAAAGCAATATTGGTTTGTGGTGGTGCCACATGGAGAGCTTTGTTAAATTTAAGTTATCTTCGGTGTTAACAACATCATTTTCTCAAGCCTAACAGTTAAATTTTAGCCCACCTATTAAAACCCTAAGACCAAGTCATCAAAATCTATTACTTTAATCTTTACCTACCCTACGTTACATTAGATAGTCACACTTTCTCTTAGTTAAATCAGTTTATTCGTGTAATAATAGCTCTAGAGTTTTTTAATTGATTCCATAACATTTTTCTTGTGGATTGTTCATGTATTAGGTGATTGTGCCTATCGAGACGCTTATACTATCAACAAATTTATTTTATTACTTTCAAATCGAAGAAAAAAAACCGAACCAAACCAAATTAAACCGATAACAATCGAACCGACTTTTTATTTGCTTAGGTTTTAGAAATTTTCAAACCGACTAAATTATTTTGATTTTAATTTTAACCAGTAACCGATACAAACCGAGCCATGAACACTCCTAAAATATTTTACCAAACAAATATAAAACTGAGATAAATTTAGAAAAATACAATTTTCTAACTTACATTGTAAAACTGTAACTCGTAACTTACCTCGCAAATGTTTGACCCCAGAACTTCGATAAGAAAATGATTTTGTTATTGGTGACAAATAATGGGTTTATTATCGGCTAGTTTTGGCATTTGTTTTAGAGGAAATTTCGTAAATAGTTAAGAGAAGAAAGATAATGAGACTTCTTAACTGATGTTCGGATAATAACATAATAGATTTATAGTTTGAATGGTTATCCATATAACAATTTGTATATCTCACATGACTATTAAACATTTATACAAATAGGGTTTTCCAATTAATTTTTTATAATGATCTACATTGCAAGTTTGAGAAATAAACCCATGAATCATAGTCCCACGAATTATGGAAAGAATCACACAAATCATGTAGCTACCCTTCTAGAGAGATACTATAACTTGACAAAAATCTAATTTAATCCTTGCGACTTTAAAAGAGATTAACAAAGGGCATACTGATTTTAATCTAGTTGAGGAATTTGGTGCATAACGAATAATTTAGTTAAGGATGTGCATCTTGCCCATTTAAACATTTATTTGAGGTCAAAATTAAATGGCACGAAATTTAACTTATGACGAAAAACCCTCCCAAAATCTGTTAAAAAATAATTGACGACCTTTTCATGCATATATTATCCTCATACATAAGGACAAAATAGCAAGAATAATATCAACTTTAGTGTAGCAAAATAAGTCGGTTCATGCTTCACACAAACTTCCAAAAATTATAGTAAATTAGTATATTACAAGACTTGGGTTTACACACCCCAAAAATATAAAAACGTATAGCTATACTTATATTACAACACGTGGTGACATGACCAAATCAGCCCTCAAAATTTCATGTAAATATACAACACATAGATCATGTACAAATCCAAATGTTTATACAAAATATATGTGCCTACATGCAAGTGATCTTCATTAAGGCTTTCATAATATTTATCTTCAATGGACAACTTCAAGCATCCTCTCGAACATTCCCTCGATAGAAACAACTATCGATAAACATATAGCTTAGTGGTGTAAAAATTATAGATCCAGAGCCATCAGATTCACCAAGTTATCATTATCAAGTCAAGGGAAGCACAATTGGAACATAATCAGTAAATCAAGTAAACAATAAACAAAGAGTATCAAGTAGGATATTTAAAGATCCAAATGTCATTAATTCTCATTGCATCATTTTTCAAGAGGTTCAATAACAAGACTTGCCCAATATATACATCATGTCGTCACACCAAGAACGAGCATGTATCAAGAAGGGTCAACGCCCTGTATAGAGAAGGTTCAAAGCCCAATAATTAAGAGAACTAAGAACAATATTAAAAATGGCTTTCTAGTTCGTACTTAAAATGGACAACTACCATACTTAAGATGGACTAAAAATTCAGAGTCAAAATTTAAAATGATTAGAATCAAAAGACATGCCAATAGTTACAAGTTCACATGCACAAGAAGGACAATGTCCCAACAAGAGTGCCAAGTGATCAAACAATTCGTACAAGTGGACGAGTTACACAAAAGTCTTTAATGTTTTAAATGAAAACAACACAATAATGCAATGTTACAAGAGGTAACCAAGGTACCAAGATAAACTTTCGCATACACTAGCAGGTAAATATAGTACAAGTACAAGGCCATACAAAAACCTTAGTTCTTTAGACAAGAAACAGTCCAACACAACTTCAAGAGTTCAAACCGTAGATCAATCAACGTATGAAGGTCGTCAACTTGTTCACAAGTATATACAACATTACAAATATAATTAAATAACTTATTTAATTCCTAGTATCTCAATAATGTTGAAGTAAAATAGGATAATCATCATAAGTATGGTTAACCTTTAGAAATACGACTATGCTCCCAGAATAGTGATTCTGTCCAGCTTAATATCTCATGTCGCAACATAGATTTGAAAAGAAAAATGACAAATCTTGAATTTATAACCTTCATTAAAAGATTTAGGTACATCTCTTGAGCTTGCAAATAATTACGAATCACCGAAAATTACATTTTGTACAAAAAATTCTAATCAAAACACTAAAAGATGAACAATACATGATTTCTAATTCCAGAAGCTGGACAGAACTTTTCCTATGTTTTGTCCCAAATTTCAAATCCATAACAGAAAAATTAGTGTTTTATATAAACATGAGAGATGTTGGTATACGAAATAGCTTTATAAATAATATTATTATCTGTAAATTAAGTTCTATGGAAAGAGATTTTCATAAAATGTGAAACACTACCCAACTCAAAGGCAGATTTCGTCACTTACCAAGAGGAAGTGTGTGTGTCGGATTCAAGCCAAAAGGACCTAGTTTTTCTCTTGTTTTCAATAACAACTCTTTATTCAATGTTTTAAGGTTCCTATACTTCGGGTGAGACGAAATTGACTAGCAGAGGTGTCCAAATAAAGCCTCAAAAGTGAGGCTAGTAACATCTACAACTGTCACTAAAAGGGTGCTGCCCAAATTATTGTGTGCTGCCCAAAATGCATACATAAACACCTATATGTATATACTTGATACCAATAGTTTCAATTTATATGAAATTCTAATTAGTCAAATTATGAAATACCCCCATACAATACCTAAAGTTACCGTAACACTTATATTAAGCAAGATTATAATTATCACAAAATTTCAAGTCCCCAAAATAAGAATAAAACATATTATAGTAATTGAACAATGGCGTATTGACATGCAAATATTGGTCTGGTATATTAGGGGTGTTACAACTCTCTCCCTATTAAATAAATTTAGTCTCGAAATTAACCTTACTCTAGTCTCGAAACAAGTGCGGATATTGGGTCCTCGTGTCTTTTTCTCTCTCCCAAGTAGCTTCTTTTTCCAGAATAGTTACACAAAAATACCTTTAATAAGGGGATTCTCTTGTTGCTAAGATCTTGTACTTCCCCAGCTTGAATTAGGATTGGTCCTTCATTATACGTCAATTTGGAATTAACCTCAATAGATTCAACTTGAAGAACATGAGATGGATCCGAACAGTTTCTTCTGGGCATAGAAACATGGAAGACATTGTGGATCTTGTCTATTTCAGGTGGTAAAGCCAATTTGTATGCAACTTGTCCAACCCTTTCAAGTATCTCATAAGGTCCAAAAAGTCGGGGACTAAGTTTTTCATTTTTTCCAAATCTCATTATCTTTTTCCATGGAGACACCTTTAAGTATACTTTATCTTCAAATTGATATTCAATGTCACACCTTGTTAGATCAGCTAGCAACTTTTGTCTATCCGAAGAAATCTTTAAACAATCCCTGATAATTTTTACCGTGTCCTCTGTTTGTTGCACCATTTTAGGACCAATAAGCTTTCTTTCACCAATTCACTCCAACAATGATAGGTCCGGCATTTTCCTCCATATAAGGCTTCGTAGGGAGGCATTCCAATACTTTGATTATAAGCTTTTATTGTAAGCAAATTCTATCATAGCCAAGTGTTTTTCCCAACTACCCTCAAACTCCATAATTCATGCTCCAAGCATATCCTTCAAAATTTGTATCGCTCTTTCCGACTGGCCGTATGAAAGATGATGGAACAAAGTTCTAACTTTCAAATTTGTACCCAAAGCTTCCTACAAGCTGACCCAAAATCTAGATGTAAACCTTGGGTCTCTGTCAGATACTATAAACACTGGAATCCCATTTAGTATTACAACCTCATTAATATACAACTTTGCTAAATGTTCAAGTGAGTAATCTATTCTGACTACTAAGATGTGAGCACTCTTGGTTAGACTGTCAACAATCACCCATATTGCATCATGATTTCTTTGAGTGTGAGGAAGTCCGGAAACAAATCAATAATTATTCTCTCCCATTTCTATTCCGTCATCAACAATGGTTGTACTAAACCAACATGGACTTGATGTTTTGCCTTTACTTGTTGACAAATCAAAAATTTTGAAATGAACTACGCAATGTCTCTCTTCATACCATTCCACAATTAATTTTCTTTGATGGTCTGGTACATCGTTGTACCTCCAGAATGCATTGCATATGGTGAAGAATGTGCTTCTTTTAATATTTATCTCCTTAATTTGTCATCATTAGCGACGCATAATGTTTATTGATAAAGTAATATACCATCCTTTGTTGATGTAAAATCACGTTTTCCCCATTTTTGACTTCTCTAGTCAATTTTACAAGTTTCTCATTTAAATTTTGTACTTCTTGACTTGTTTAAGTAATATTGGCTTTGCTTGCAAAATAGCAATAACTGAACCATTGGAATCAGGTGTAAAAAAACATTCATGGGTCTTAATTCATGAAGCAATGTCAAAGGACTCAAAGAAATGCTTGTGAAAGATTATTGACTTAAGACATCTACAACCACATTAGCTTTACCTGGATGATAATCAATTGTCCAGTCATAATCCTTGATGAGTTCAAGTCATCTACGCTGTCTTAGGTTTAGCTCCTTTTCAGGACCCAACTACTTTAAGCTCTTGCATGTGCTCAGTGAATATATGACATTTTCTCCACACAAATAATGTCGCCATATTTTAAAAGCAAACACTATAGCAACAAGTTAAATATCATGAGTATGATAATTCAATTCATGCAGTTTTAATTTCCGAGAAAGGTATTACCTTCCCTTCTTGCATCAAAACACATCCTAAACCATTGTGAAAAGCATCAGTGTACACTACATATTCTTTCTCTTCAATTGGTAGAGTAAGTATGGGTGTTTGAGTCAGCAAGGATTTGAGAGTTTCAAAGGTCTCTTGATATTTTTAATCCCAAATAAACTTTACTTACTTCTGCAAGAGCTTAGTCAAAGGGGAGACACTAATGGAGAATTCTTTCACAAAACTTATATAGTATCCTGCTAAGCTCATGAAACTTCTCACCTCAGTCAGACTTTTTGGGAGGTCTCCATTCAACAAGTGTTTGTATCTTACTAGGATCCACCTTCACGCCTTCACTTGATACAACATGTCCCAGAAAAGACACTTCATCAACAAAAAATTAGCATAAATATCTTTCTCCTTCAAAATATGCAAAATAATCCGGAGGCGTTTATCATTGTCTTCACTACTTATGGTAAATATTAAAATATCATCTATCAAAACAACAACAAACTGATCAAGATAAGGCTTGAATACTCTATTCATTAGATCCATGAATACCACAGGATCATTTGCCAATCCGAATGGCATCATCAAAAATTCATAATGAACATGGCGAGTTGTAAAAGCAGTTTTAAGAATATCATTCTTTTTAACAAACAGTTGGTGATATCCAGACCTTAAATCAATATTTGAGAGTAATTTAGCGCCCTTCAGTTGGTCAAACAAATCATCAATCCTTTGTAATGGATATCTATTCTTTATTATTATTATGTTCAATTGTCTATAGTCCATACAAAGCCTAAGAGTGCCATCTTTCTTCTATACAAATAAAACAGGGGCTCCCTAAAGAAAAACACTAGGTCAAATAAAACCTTTCTGAAGAATTTCTTGGGATAGAGATTTCAATTTTCTTAATTCTACTGGATCCATTCTATAAGGAGTGATGAAAATAGGCATAGACCTAGGAATATGCTCGATTGGATAATCAACCTCTCTTTCCGTGGGAAATCTAGGAAGGTTTTCTGGAAAGACTTCTGCAAAATCACATACAACAGATATGTCCTTCACAGTAGGACTCTTCAACTATGTATCAAGTATGTGAGCAAGGTATGCCCTACAACCTTGACGCATCAACTTTCTTGCCAAGTCCGCAGAAATAAAACTAGATGTCAATTATCTTTCACATTGTACGAGGATGTGTGAACATGTAAGATCTTTAAAAGCTACATGCTTTGACCTTCAATCTACGACTACATGATATTTATAATGTCAATCCATCTCGATAATAACATCAAAATCCTTAAAGGGAATTTCAATCAAATCAACAGGGAAGTTTAGGTTTTGAATCACGGAAGCACAATCACGATAAAACAATTACGCACAACCTGATAACTCAATGGACTTTCAACAAGCACATCATAATTAAGTCTTATGAATTTCACATTTTCTGGAAGAAGAAGTGATGAACAAATATAGGAATATGTAGAACCAAGATCAAACAATGAAAACACACACAAGCCAAATAAGTGAAATTTACCGACTACCACATCTTGTCCATCTTGATCATCTCTCTGCCTCATAGCATAAGCACGTGCAACACCCCTTTGTCCACTAGCTTTATTAGCTCCACTTGTACATACTGCTTGGGTGTTTTTAGGTCTTTCACCTTCTTTAGTTTGAGGAGGATTAACAGAAGGCTTATGAACCGAGCCTTTAGTTTACAAGGAAGGAGAATTATTAGGATTAGGACAGTCCTTCACTTTATGATCAAAGCTCCCACAATTAAAATATGCAATAGTGGCGCTCGTGCAAGTACTAAAATGATTTTTTCCATATTAAGGACAAGTGGGAACGCGAGGCTAGCCTTGTCCATAATTTGGAGTACTAGAGGTAGAAAAGTCTGATCTGTTTTGCTTTTGTTGAGGTTGTCGCTTATCACTACCAAACTTAGAATTATCGAACCTTCCCCTTTTTGATGGACCCCCAAAATCAGGTCTAGTCTTTCGAAATCTATTTTCATTCCTACTTGCTTCTTCTTTATCAAGTCGTTCCCAAGTAAAAGCAGCAGACACTAACTTACAAAAGTTCTCATGTTGTAGGATCGCCACATTCTTTCTTATGGGATCATTTAAACTGTCTTCAAATTTCCTGCACTCATCTTTTTCCTCTTTAATAATACCTCAAGCATAATGAGAAATCCTTAGAAACTTTGGTTCATATTCAGCAATAGAAATGCCTCATTGCGTTAGATTCAAAAACTCCCTTTTCTTTGCATCACAATAAGTAGGTGGTACATACTTCATACGAAATTCATTAACAAGATCATTGTAACGACCTGTTTAGTCGTTTTGAGCAGCAGATTTTATTCTGGAAAAACTGGCTGTGACGACGGATGTCACGACGGACCGTCGTGGTCACGACGGCCCGTCGAGGAGGTTTCGTTCCATGACACTTAGAATTCTGAAATTGGGTACTGAAAATCGACTCTCTGTAATATGTGACGAAAGTGCAGGACGGACCGTCACAGGCGTGACGGACCGTCACAGTCCATTGGGATTTTGGGAGGTTGCGACGACCATAGTGACGGACCGTCGCCGGCACGACGACCTGTCACAGGTTGCACAAATCCCAGGCAGTTTAGGATTTCCCCACACGTTTTAAGGGTCGTTTTGGACTATTCTTTCCTTAATTATAAAGATTGAGGGTTAACATTAATAAGTCTAATTACTTGGGGGTTAAAAGAGGTAACCTTAAGTTAATTAGGGGGGGTTTTATTGTCCTCTTTCACACTTAATTATTTGTTAATTAGGGTAAAGGAAAGAGGGTTGGAATAAAACAAAACAAAAGAAAAGAGAGAGGGAGATTGATCGATTGAGAGAGAGTCGAACAAGGGAAAAAGGATAACAAAGCTTGGGGGATTTCTCGTTGATTCCAATTCTTCGGTGGAGGTAGGTTATGGTTATGTTACGATATTCGTAGTGAACTCTTAATAGTGAATGTTATGTGTTGATAGTATTGTAAACCATGCTATGTGCTTAAATCGTATGCTTGCATGATTATGATTATGAAATTGTGATGAATTAACAAAGCATGATGAAGCTATTGAATTCCAAATCTTGAAAGAACCCTAATTCGCTTGATATATTATATAATAAGATTGATGATGCCTTAGTATGAAAGAAGGCTTGATATATTATATAATGAGAATGATGATGCCTTAGTGTAAAAGAAGGCTTGATGAATTAGGGGATCGGGTGCCACATTCCGGTACCAGGATAGAAAGAATATGAGGATCGGGTGCCACGTTCCGGTACCAGGATAGAATGAATATGAGGATCGGAGTGTCACGTTCCGACACCAGGATAGAATATGAGGATCGGGTGCCACGTTCCGGTACCAGGATAGAATGAATATGAGGATCGGAGTGTCACGTTCCTACACCAGGATAGAATATGAGGATCGGGTGCCACGTTCCGGTACCAGGATAGAATGAATATGAGGATTGGAGTGTCACGTTCCGACACCAGGATAGAATATGAGGATCGGAGTGCCACGTTCTGGCACCAGGATAGAAATAGAGGAGCGGAGTGTCACGTACCGACACAAGAGGAAGAAAGATAATGAATCTTGAAAGATAATGAATATAATCAAACTAATGAACTACATTCCCAAATGAGTATGGTATTGAGGCTTGAGTCCTCATGTGTGAACTCGGTTGTATTCATTGATGAATTAAACATTGCTATTGCTACATGTTGAGTATTGTAGTTGATTTACATTGTTATTGGTAAATACTGTTCCCTATTTTGAGTTAGCCGATGATATCTACTCAGTACTTGTGGTTGTACTGACCCCCTACTTTTACGTTTTCTTCTTTGTTATTTGTGAAATGCAGCAAACGTTCCGTCAACTTCAACTCAACAGTAGATCTAGCCAGTCTTCACTTCATCGGAAATTCAGGGTGAGCTAATGCGTCTAGCTTGGACTGGGTCTTCTTCTTCAAGTCTTGATGCCTTGAACTTCCGGCATGGACTAGCTAGTAGTTGTTTTAGCTTCTTAGGCAGTTTTAGTTTAGCAATTTGAGATAGATGTTCTTGTGATGATGACTTCCAGATTTTGGAAACAATAATAATAGTTTTGAATTGTTTTATTAATGAGTTTAAGTCTTCCGCATTATTTTGTTTTGATATATCTTGAAATGTTAAGGTTTAGATGGGTTGGTTCGCTCACATAGGAGGGTAAATGTGGGTGCCAGTCGCGTCCCCGATTTGGGTCGTGACAAACTTGGTATCAGAGCATTAGGTTCGTTGGTCTCATCACACAAGAACAGGTCTAGTAGAGTCTTAAGGAACGGTAGGGGGACGCCTTTACTTTTCTTTGAGAGGCTACAAGACTTTAGGAAAATTTCGTTCTTTCATTCTTCTTTCGTGCTACTACTTGAGTCCAATTGGTATCTAGGTGATACAAATTGGTATCTGACCATCTTCATTCTATTTCGCAGATGGTTAGAACTAGAGCAACGACCGCACCAGCAGCAACAACGGCACAACAAGAAACATCTGAGCCAGCCACTGGGGCTGTGGCTCGAGGGAGAACAGCGGCAAGAGGCCGTGGTAGAGGTCGTGGGAGGACGTCCTCTAGGGGAAGAGGACGAGCACCTAGTCCATCTGAGGCTAGGGCGGTGACTCCTCCACCGACTGAGGAGGTAGTAAGAGAGGGTGAGGAAGGGGAAACTGAACAAGGGCAGAATGGGGAAATGACACCCCAACCTACCCCAGAGATGATCAATCAGGTTCTCGCTTATCTTAGCGGGTTATCCGATCAGGGTCAGGCACCTCTAGTGGTTTCTGCACCAACACCTCCGGTTTCAGAGGTACGACATGCGGCTACTATGGCTCCCCGCATGGATGCCTCATTGGAGATAGGCACATTTCCACGTCTGACTACTGGACCGATAATGACAAACGATCAACACGAACTTTTCAGTAAGTTCTTGAAATTGAAACCTCCAGTCTTCAAGGGTGCAGAATCTGAAGATGCTTATGATTTTCTGGTCGATTGTCATGAGCTACTACACAAGATGGGGATAGTAGAACGGTTTGGCGTTGAGTTCGTAAGCTATCAGTTTCAAGGGAACGCCAAAATGTGGTGGCGTTCACATGTTGAGTGTCAACCGACATAGGCACCACCTATGACTTGGGCCTCATTCTCTAGCTTGTTTATGGAGAAATACATCCCACAGACTTTGAGGGATAGGAAAAGAGATGAATTCTTGAGCCTAGAGCAAGGTAGGATGTCGGTTAATGCATATGAGGCTAGGTTTCGTGCTTTATCAAGGTATGCCACTCAACTCTGTTTCAGTCCACAAGAACGGATTCGCCGTTTTGAGAAGGGGTTGAGGTCAGAATTGCGGATTTCAGCCTTACAGATAGCGGCAACGACAACGTCCTTCCAAGAGGTGGTAGACTTTGTGATAGAGGTGGAAGGAGTGAAGTCAGATGACTTCACCACGACATCGACATCAAAAAGGTTTCGAAGGGGAGGTGAGTTTAATGGTTCTTACTCTAGAGGACAGAGCTCCGGAGGTCACTCAGTTCGACCAATTCAGTCTTCACTACAGACTGTAGTTGGGGGTCCACCTCAGACCGGTCAACACTTCTCTGAGAGGCCGATGCGTGAACCAAGAGAATGTTATGAATGTGGGGAGATTGGACACATTAAGAGGTATTGTCCAAACCAGAGTTACAGAGCCCCACTAGCTAGAGGTAGAGGTGGTCATGGTAGAGGCCGTTATTCTGGAGGGCGTGGTGGTCGAGGTAATGGTGGTCACCACAACGGCAGAGGTGATGGGCAAATGAGATCCCCTACATCACAACATGGTAGGGGCAACGGGCAAACCAACGAATGGGCCCATTGTTATGCTTTCCCTGGGAGATCGGAGGCGGAGACATCTGATGCTGTTATCACAGGTAATCTTCTGGTTTGTGATTGCATGGCTTCCGTATTGTTTGATCCTGGATCCACATTTTCTTATGTATCTTCCTCATTTGCTAATGGTCTAAATTTGCATTGTGAATTACTTGACATGCCTATTCGTGTTTCTACTCCGGTGGGTGAGTCTGTGGTAGTTGAAAGGGTATCTAGGTCTTGTTTGGTGAATTTTGTGGGGAGCAACACTTATGTAGACTTGGTTATTTTAGAAATGGGTGACTTCGATGTAATTCTGGGTATGACTTGGCTTTTTCCGAATTTTGCGATCTTGGATTGTAATGCTAAAACGGTGACGTTAGCCAAGCCTGGGACAGATCCGTTAGTGTGGGAGGGTGACTACACTTCCAATCCGGTGCGCATCATTTCCTTTCTTCGTGCTAAGAAAATGGTTAGTAAAGGGTGTTAAGCTTTCTTGGCACATCTCAGGGACGACACTACCCAAGTACCCTCGATTGAGTCAGTTTCGGTAGTCCGTGAGTTTTTGGATGTGTTCCCTGCAGACCTTCCTGGCATGCCACCGGATAGGGATATTGATTTCTGCATTGATTTGGAACCGGGTACTCGCCCCATTTCTATACCCCCGTATAGAATGGCTCCCGCCGAATTAAGAGAGTCAAAGGCACAACTTCAAGAGTTGTTGAGCAAAGGCTTCATTAGACCAAGTGCATCTCCTTGGGGTGCTCCGGTTTTGTTTGTGAAGAAGAAGGATGGGAGTTTTCGAATGTGCATAGATTACCGGCAGTTGAACAAGGTAACTATTAAGAACAATATCCTCTTCCTCGCATTGATGACTTATTCGATCAACTACAAGGTGCTTGTGTCTTCTCGAAGATCGACTTGAGATCCGGTTATCATCAATTGAAAATACGGGCAACGGATGTGCCAAAGACCGTTTTTCGGACTAGGTATGGGCATTATGAATTTGTGGTGATGTCCTTTGGTCTTACAAATGCCCCCGCTGCTTTCATGAGCTTGATGAATGGGATATTTAAGCCGTATTTGGATCTCTTTGTGATCGTATTTATAGATGATATACTGGTATATTCTAAAAGTAGGGAGGAACATGAGGAGCATTTGAGAATTGTATTGGAAATGTTGAGGGAGAGAAAGCTTTATGCCAAGTTCTCTAAGTGTGAGTTTTGGCTAGATGCCGTGTCCTTCTTGGGGCATGTGGTTCTAAGGAAGGAGTGATGGTAGATCCTTCTAAGATTGAAACAGTGAAGAATTGGGTAAGACCCACTAATGTGTCAGAAATACGGAGTTTTGTTGGGTTAGCTAGCTACTACCGCCGATTTGTCAAGGGGTTCTCTTCCATTGCTTCCCAATTAACGAACTTGACTAAGCACAATGTTCCATTCGTATGGTCGGATGAGTGTGAGGAAAGCTTTCAGAAACTCAAGACTTTGTTGACTACCGCACCTATCCTCACCTTGCCGGTAGAGGGTAAGAACTTCATTGTTTATTGTGATGCATCCTATTCGGGTTTGGGTGCAGTGCTAATGCAAGAGAAGAACGTGATTGCTTATGCTTCAAGACAATTAAAAGTGCATGAACATAACTATCCAACTCATGACTTGGAATTGGCCGCGGTAGTGTTTGCATTAAAGCAATGGAGGCACTATTTATATGGGGTTAGGTGTGAGGTCTACACGGATCATCATAGCCTTCAGTATGTCTTTACTCAGAAAGATTTGAACTTGAGACAGAGTAGATGGATGGAACTACTGAAGGACTACGACATCACTATCTTGTATCATCCGGGGAAGGCGAATGTTGTGGCAGATGCCTTGAGTAGAAAGGCGGGAAGCATGGGAAGTCTAGCTCATTTGCAAGCTTCTAGACGCCCATTGGCTAGAGAAGTGCAGATTTTGGCTAATGACCTCATGAGGTTAGAAGTAAATGAGAAGGGAGGATTGTTAGCTTGTGTGGAGGCAAGATCCTCCTTCCTTGACAAGATTAAGGGGAAGCAGTTTGACGATGAGAAATTGATCCGGATTCGAGATAAAGTGTTGCAAGGAGAGGCTAAAGAAGAAACAATCGACGAGGAAGGTGTTTTTAGGATTAAGGGAAGGGTATGTGTACCCCGCGTCGATAATTTGATCAACACTATTCTGACAGAGGCCCATAGTACAAGGTATTCTATACATCCTGGTGCAACCAAGATGTATCGCTACCTAAAGCAACACTTCTGGTAGAGTAGACTGAAGCGCGATATTGTTGACTTTATTGCCAAATGTCCAAACTGTCAACAAGTAAAATATAAACACCAAACGCCCGGAGGAACGCTTCAGAGAATGCCCATTCCGGAATGGAAGTGGGAGAGAATCGCAATGGACTTTGTGGTTGGTCTTCCAAAGACAATGGGTAAGTATGACTCCATTTGGGTGATTGTTGATAGGTTAACTAAGTCTGCTCATTTCATTCCGGTCAAGGTGACTTACAATGCAGAGAAGTTAGCAAAAATCTACATCTCAGAAATCGTTCGATTGCATGGGGTTCCACTGTCCATCAT
Organism: Solanum peruvianum; assembly: GCA_027705065.1. Taxonomy (NCBI): domain Eukaryota; kingdom Viridiplantae; phylum Streptophyta; class Magnoliopsida; order Solanales; family Solanaceae; genus Solanum; species Solanum peruvianum. Next base: position 17,708,070 of record JAKWJD010001756.1, read on the forward strand.
ATCAGATAGAGGTACGCAGTTTACTTCTAAGTTTTGGAAAACATTGCATGCCGAATTGGGTACTAGGTTGGACCTTAGCACTGCATTTCACCCTCAGACCGATGGTCAGTCTGAGCGAACGATTCAAGTGTTGGAGGATATGCTTCGTGCATGCGTGATAGAGTTTGGTGGCCATTGGGATAGCTTCTTACCTTTGGCAGAGTTTTCATACAATAATAGCTATCACTCCAGTATTGATATGGCCCCATTTGAAGCATTGTATGGGAGGAGGTGTAGATCTCCCATTGGGTGGTTTGATGCATTTGAGATTAGACCTTGGGGTACCGACCTCTTTAGGGATTCGTTAGATAAGGTGAAGCGCATTCAAGAAAAGCTTCTAGCGGCGCAAAGTAGACAAAATGAGTATGCAGACCGAAAGGTTAGAGACTTGGAGTTCATGGAGGGTGAACAAGTCTTGTTGAAGGTTTCACCCATGAAAGGGGTGATGCGGTTTGGCAAAAGAGGTAAGCTAAGTCCAAGGTATATTGGACCATTTGAGGTACTAAAGCGAGTAGGGGAGGTGCTTATGAATTAGCCTTACCTCCAGGGCTGTCCGGAGTGCATCCGGTGTTTCATGTGTCCATGTTGAAAAGATACCATGGAGATGGAAACTACATTATCCGTTGGGATTCAGTTTTGCTTGATGAGAATTTGACTTATGAGGAGGAACCGGTTGCTATACTAGATAGAGAGGTTCGCAAGTTGAGGTCGAGAGAAATTGCATCCATCAAGGTCCAACGGAAGAATCGACCGGTTGAAGAAGCTACTTGGGAGAAGGAGGCAGATATGCAAGAAAAATACCCACATCTGTTTACAGATTCAGGTACTCCTTTTCGCCATTGTTTTTCTTCTTTTGATTGTTCGGGGACGAACGATGGGTAAATTGGTATCTATTGTAACGACCTGTTTAGTCGTTTTGAGCAGCAGATTTTATTCTGGAAAAATTGGCTGTGACGACGGATGTCACGACGGACCGTCGTGGTCACGACGGCCCGTCGAGGAGGTTTCGTTCCATGACACTTAGAATTCAGAAATTGGGTACTGAAAATCGACTCTCTGTAATATGTGACGAAAGTGCAGGACGGACCGTCACAGGCGTGACGGACCGTCACAGTCCATTGGGATTTTGGGAGGTTGCGACGACCATAGTGACGGACCGTCGCCGGCACGACGGCCCGTCACAGGTTGCGCAAATCCCAGGCAGTTTAGGATTTCCCCACACGTTTTAAGGGTCGTTTTGGACTATTCTTTCCTTAATTATAAAGATTGAGGGTTAACATTAATAAGTCTAATTACTTGGGGGTTAAAAGAGGTAACCTTAAGTTAATTAGAGGGGGTTTTATTGTCCTCTTTCACACTTAATTATTTGTTAATTAGGGTAAAGGAAAGAGGGTTGGAATAAAACAAAACAAAGAAAAGAGAGAGGGAGATTGATCGATTGAGAGAGAGTCGAACAAGGGAAAAAGGATAACAAAGCTTGGGGGATTTCTCGTTGATTCCAATTCTTCGGTGGAGGTAGGTTATGGTTATGTTACGATATTCGTAGTGAACTCTTAATAGTGAATGTTATGTGTTGATAGTATTGTAAACCCTGCTATGTGCTTAAATCGTATGCTTGCATGATTATGATTATGAAATTGTGATGAATTAACAAAGCATGATGAAGCTATTGAATCCCAAATCTTGAAAGAACCCTAATTCGCTTGATATATTATATAATAAGATTGATGATGCCTTAGTATGAAAGAAGGCTTGATATATTATATAATGAGAATGATGATGCCTTAGTGTAAAAGAAGGCTTGATGAATTAGGGGATCGGGTGCCACGTTCCGGTACCAGGATAGAAAGAATATGAGGATCGGGTGCCACGTTCCGGTACCAGGATAGAATGAATATGAGGATCGGAGTGTCACGTTCCGACACCAGGATAGAATATGAGGATCGGGTGCCACGTTCCGGTACCAGGATAGAATAAATATGAGGATCGGAGTGTCACGTTCCGACACCAGGATAGAATATGAGGATCGGGTGCCACGTTCCGGTACCAGGATAGAATGAATATGAGGATCGGAGTGTCACGTTCTGACACCAGGATAGAATATGAGAATCGGAGTGCCACGTTCCGGCACCAGGATATAAATAGAGGAGCGGAGTATCACGTACCGACACAAGAGGAAGAAAGATAATGAATCTTGAAAGATAATGAATATACTCAAACTAATGAACTACATTCCCAAATGAGTATGGTATTGAGGCTTGAGTCCTCATGTGTGAACTCGGTTGTATTCATTGATGAATTAAACATTGCTATTTCTACATGTTGAGTATTGTAGTTGATTTACATTGTTATTGATAAATACTGTTCCCTATTTTGAGTTAGCCGATGATATCTACTCAGTACTTGTGGTTGTACTGACCCCCTACTTTTACGTTTTCTTCTTTGTTATTTGTGAAATGTAGCAAACGTTCCGTCAACTTCAACTCAACAGTTGATCTAGCCAGTCTTCACTTCATCGGAAATTCAGGGTGAGCTAATGCGTCTAGCTTGGACTGGGTCTTCTTCTTCAAGTCTTGATGCCTTGAACTTCCGGCATGGACTAGCTAGTAGTTGTTTTAGCTTCTTAGACAGTTTTAGTTTAGCAATTTGAGATAGATGTTCTTGTGATGATGACTTCCAGATTTTGGGAACAATAATAATAGTTTTGAATTGTTTTATTAATGAGTTTAAGTCTTCCGCATTATTTTCTGTTGATATATCTTGAAATGTTAAGGTTTAGATGGGTTGGTTCGCTCACATAGGAGGGTAAATGTGGGTGCCAGTCGCGTCCCCGATTTGGGTCGTGACAATCATCCAAGTAAGAAATGAGGTTTTACCTTGACATCCAAAACTCTTACCCACCAATTATAAGCATCCTTTTATAATAGTGAAATAGCATACTTAAATTTGGCAACATCTGAACACTCCAACTGCTCACACACCATCTCCATGCGATCTAGCCATTGTTCAGCATCAATGGGATCAACAGTGCCTTCAAACTCCACTCCACACATTTTTCTCAATTTCTCAAAGTTAATCCCATTGGGATCATGCATTAATTCAGCCATGTGGTGGAAGAATTCAACCATTTGTTAAAATGGAGGATTCATTGCTTGAGTATCTAACTCATGTGAGGACGTGAACCAACTCTTAGACGCTGCAGGTTTCCCACTTTTTGCCGACTAGTTTCTGGAACATACTCATTTGAGATATGTTCTCCAACCCCTTCCAGTGCGTGAGGTTGGAAAATAGAGGTACCTGAACCTTCATGAGCAGCTTCCGTAGGTCGGTAAGAAGAAGAGTCCATAAATTAATTCCTTCAAAAGTGAAGATCACATTGCATTAGAGACATATACATGATGCATGTGCACTCCACATGCAATAAGAATATGACAATCATATCAATGAACATGAACTCTAAATAGAATCTTTTCAAAATCAAATAACTATACTAGTAATTCACAACAAAAGTCCTAGAACCACAAACCTATGCTCTGATACCGACAGTTGTAGCGACCCTTTTCATAAATACTACAACTTGACAAGAAACATAATTTAATACTTCCGACATTTTAAAGAGTATAACGAAGTGCAAATTGATTTTCCTCTAGTTAAGGGATTAGGTTTAAAACGAATAATTTAGTTAAGGATGTGCATCTTTCCCATTTAAACATTAATTTGAGGTCAAAATTGTTATGGCATGAAATTTTAACTTATGATGAAAACCCTCCCAAAATCCGTTTAGCAAATAATCGACGAGCTTTTCATGCATATATTGTCCTGATACTTAAGGACAAATTAACAAGAATAATACCAACTTCCGTATAACGAAATCAGTCGTTTATGCTTCACACAAACATTCAAAACATATGGTGAATTATTATATTAAAAGACTTTGGTTTACACAACCAAAAAAGATAAAAACGTATAGCCATACTAATATTACAACCCATTCTGACATAATCAAATCAGCCATCAAAATTTCATGTAAATATACAACACATAGATCATGTACAAATCCCAAGGTTTATACAAAATATATATGCCTATATGCAAGTGAGATCTTCTTTAATACATAAAAAATCTCCATCTTCAATGACCAACTTAAAGCGTCCTCTGGACCATTCACTACGATAGAAACAACTATCGCAAATCATATAGTAGTAGTGTAAAAATTATAGATGTGGAGCCCTCAGATTCACCAAGTTATTATTCTTAAGTCAAGGGCAGCACAATTGAAAAAGATTCATTAAATCAAGTAAACAATGTACAAAGACTAAAAAGTTTTAAAGATCCAAAATGTGAACAACCCTCATAGCACTATTTTCCAAGAGATTCAATAACGAGACTCACCCAGTATATACATCATGTCCTCACACCAAGCACGAGCAGGTATCAAGAAGGGTCGACGCCCTATATCGAGAAGGGTCAAATCCCAATAATCAAAAGAACGAAGAACTATATTAAAATTGGTTATCTAGTTCGTATTGAAAAATGGACAACTCCTTTACTTTAAAATGAAGTAAAAATCCAGAGTCAAGATGGAAAATGATGAATCAAGAGGCATGCCAATGGTGACAAAGTCACAGCCCCACAAGAAGGACAAAGTTCCAACAAGAGTGCTAATTAATTAAACAAGCTGTAGAAGTGGGAGAGTTACACAAGAGTCTTTAACGTGTTAAATGTCAACAACACGACAATGCAATGTGACAAGAGGTAACAAAGATAAACTTTCAGATATACAAGCATGTAAAAATATTACAAGTTCAAGTTTATGCACAAACCTCAGTTCTGTAGGCAAAGAAACAGTCCAACACCACTTCAAGAGTTCACACCTTAGACCAACCAACGTATGAAGGTCCTCAACTAGTTCACGAGTATATGCAACATTAAAAATACAATAAAATAACTTCTTTAATTCGTAGTATCTCAATTATATCAAAGTAATGCATGATAATCATTACAAGTATGTTTATCCTTTACAAATACGACTATGCTCCTAGAACAGTGATTCTGGCCAACCTAATATCTCATGCCGCAATTTAGATTTGTAAAGGAAAACGGCAAAACTAGACTTTATAATCTTTAGGAAAGATGTCGGTACATCTTTTAAGTTTGATAATAATTAGAATCACCTTAAAATATGTTTTGTACATAAAAGATTTAATCAAAACCCTATTAGTTGAACATACATGATTTCTAATTCCAGAATCTGGATAGAAGTTGACCTATGTTGTGTCCTATATTTCTAATTAATAACAACAAAATTAGTGTTTTATATAAGCATAAGAGTTTTGGGCATACGAATTAGTTTTACAAATAATATTTTTTCACTGTAAAATAAGATCTATAAAAAGAGATATTCATAAAATACCAAACACCACCTAGCTCAAAAGCAGATTTCTCACATACCAAGAGGAAATGTGTGTGTCGGATTCAAACCAAAAGATTCTAGTTTTTCTCTTGATTATGAATAAGAACTCTTCAGATAATTTTCTAAGGTTTCTATACTTCAGGTGGGACGAAATTCACTAGAAGAGGTGTCAAAATATAGTCTCAGAAGTAAGGCTAGTCACATGTATAACTGTCACTAAAAGGGTGCTGCCCAAATTATCGTGTGCTACCCAAGATTCATACATATACACCTATATGTATATACTTGATACCAATACGTTCAATTTATATGGAATTCTTATTAGTCAAGTTATGCAAATACCCTCATACAATACCTTAACTTATGATAACACTTATGTTAAGCAAGGTTTTAAGTATCGGAAAATTTTAAGTCCCCCAAAATGAGAATAAAACATATTATAGTAATTAAGAAATGATGTATCTACATGCGAATCTTGGTCTAGTATTTTAGGGGTGTTAGAAATCACTCATTGTATTTGTACCAATCGATTTTCCGTTCTTATATTTTTGTTCAAAATTATATGAATATGAGATTGAATTGTATTTTTATCCCTTTATTTTCTGTTAGTATTTTTGTGCTATAACCAAATCAAGGAGTAAAACAAAGTCGTTTTGGATATGTTACTAACATAAACCACCATGAATGGTATCATTGATAAGAATGACCGCTTTCTAGTTGCAATTGGTACCGCCCAGTTCACTTTAGCATGAAAAACACCTTTCGGAAGAACCAAAGTTTTTCTCCTCAGCAAATCTATCAATGCTTTATTCAAGATCTTTAGTAGTCGGTCCTTATATCTGTCCTTCTGTGTGATATCAATCTTTTTTTTTATGGTAAGTGGTATGTCTTTCCCCTTAATAGATAAAATAGGGGAATTCAAACAATAAATTACTGGTAAGGAAACCTTATCGATGACCACTCCTCCTTTTGTATAGAGAGAGGTTCGCCTATCAATCAACAACTCCTGCAGCTTGTGGGATAAATTTGCCTAAAAATTCTATTGGTTTTTAGAACAAAACTATAATTTATCTTTCTGATCGTTGGGAGAATTCTCTATGGATTGGTTCCCGGGAGTCAAGGTGGAATCTTAGACCGAGGAAAAACTATCGTGCTACTGACTTTTAACCGAATTGCAACTTTCTAGCTATTATCTTGACTACCTCTTACGAGAAGCTCTATCTCGCTTTAGCTCAATCAATTCACAGACATAAAAATAAGTCCTAAAATCCTAAGTACACTAAGTGAGTAAAGACGAAGTAGTTTGTCGTTAGATGGATCAATGCCACCGCCGAATGGAAAGGACAAGGAGTTGTCGGATGTCAATCTTTTTTCTATTATGTTTTATGGAGCTATCTTTCATTGGTTCATTATTCGCTCTACTACAACGAACACAATAGATGACAGATCATCGAGAGTGAGTGAACGTTTTGCCAAAGTTTCTCATTTGGAGAGAAGTGGAAATGTCGTTGAAAGCTAAAATGATATGACATAACGAGTGAAAGAAGTTACTGAAAGTAAATCCCATTTTTTTGTATTGGGAAACATGGGTCTGCAAACTTGATTCCCCATACAACACATAACAATTAACGCTCTTTCTCAATTAGGTTTTGGAACACACGGTGTTGTTCAACCTTTCTGTTGGTCTTTACTACACGATCGGAGGGATTATGGCCGCTTTTTAATTTCTTTATGTTTATGTCGTTAATGGCATTTCAAAATTACACTTAGATCAGATTAATTTGTGTTTGTATAGTTTGATTTTCTATTTTGTTTTTTGCGTTTTTGTAGTATAAGAAGATCTAATTGATTTTTATTTTTATCAAAATATATTTGTATTCCTAGAATTTTGATGATATGTGTAACAGATACCTCTAATGAGTTGTGTTTTTATAATTTGTATAACTTTGTCATGCCCCGGGATACCCCCTTGACGTAAACACGGTGACCTAGGATCACGAGTGACCCCAAGATAATATTGAGCTGACATATCATAAGCACACTATAATTTTTTAAATTAAAGAGATTGTGCGAAAGCTAAAACACGAGATAAAATAATGGTGGGGAATACCCAAAACTTCTTTGTATATATAAATACTAAATAAGAGTTTATGAAACTACACTATAACTCAAAATACCAAAGGTAAATATGTCTATGTCTTAAATAAGCCTTTAGCTTACTAGAGATGTTGGGACATGCTCCCAGATAACTCTCGAAAATCATCGAAATTAAATGAAAGAATGAAATAAAAAACATTTTTATTGTTCTCGAAGTATGAGGACTCACCACTGATGCTGCTGAATTTGGATTGTGAACTGATGTACATGTGATGTGAATGCTGAGCACAAGAGCCGTTAAAATGGACTTGACCCGCAAGTCCGGACCAACACAACCCTTGAATTAATTGGGGTTGGGCCAAATTTTTTTGGTTCATTTGGAAAGGAGGCTTTTTTGCCCAGCCTCGCTTGACCCGCTAGCCTCGTAGGCCCACCTTTCTAACCTCAAAGACCATCCCGTGGGGTATGAATATTTAAAAATATTATCTATGTATAAACATTATATATATATATATACATACATATATATATATATATATATATATATGTATGTATATATATATATATATGTATGTATATATATATATATATATGTATGTATGTATCCGCTGAAGTGTGTGATTTATCAATGAAAATTTTTATGTATTGATGTCCTGTTCATAGACGTCAACATTCCATTCTCTTTGATACTCCTTCTAAGAGAGTAATATTGTTCATTTTTTGGTTGAAGGGACAACTCGCCATGACCTATGGCCCTCTTAGGGTTGGGTTGGGCCGATATCTTATTGACCCTTTTACTAAAAGGTCCATTCCGCCCAACCCATTTAACTCTCAAGCCCGTTAGGGTAGGGCTGGGTTAGGCCATTTTGACACCCCTACTGAGAACCTGTACCTACATCACGAAAAGATGTAGCACAAAGTATGTGTCACTACTTTGAAGGTAATAAGCATGCAGGATGGAATAAAACTAAACAAACATATAACTCAACAAAAAATAATGAGAAATAATATAATTTTTACATGATGAAGATAATAAAATATACTATCTATATATGAAATATGTTGAATTCAATGACCAAGTATATAACTAGCTCAACGCTGAAATATATTGGAAACCTAGTCAAATGTATTAGAATCTGACTGTGGGAGCTACAATTATGCAACAATAAACCACGTGAGCTAAACTTGGAGTACGATATATATGCCCTATCGAGAGGACCCAATATACCTTGCTAGGGGTATAAAGGCATGGCTGTCATGATCACTAAAACTGATTCCCAGATAGGGGACTTATAAACCTATGGGGACACGTAGTTCTAGGACTATAAGGGTGGCAGACCTTAATCTTGTTGGGTGTTAAGCCTACTCCCACCTGGGAATGTGTACAATACAACATAACTTAAATAAAATGGATAGCTTAATTTCTCAAATTCTAACTGAATATGCAACATTAAAGTACTGATAATTAAATATTTGAAAACTGAGGTGTGCATATATGTCTATATGTCCTAGCTAGTGTAATTTGATATACTCAAATTACACCTCCCTAAAGAAGTATAAGCAGTCGTATCAAGTAAAGAATCCAACTATTAGGTTGGGGTTGATCCCACAAGGAAAATGGTTTAGACTTAACTTCAATGTACAATTACTTATATTAAGTCAAGTTTTTTTAAAAACAAGTTATTAAAGGAGAGGTTTTGTGAAACAAACTTCTTTAATATCTCTGAGTAAAACAAGTAACAATAGTAAATATTTAGTATTTTTATCAAGTTGTGAAGAGACAAGGGTGTATGTGTTCCCACAGGTTCAAAACGCCGTATTCCTAGCTATAAAAATTCTTCCCTAGTGTTTTGCATGCAAAGTGATAAGTTAGGTATCTCTAAATCCTTGGTACGACATTTCACTCCGTACCTTGGTCCGGCTACGTGTGTATAATCTACTAACTGTTACCTTTACTTCATATAAAGTATCATATTTGATGTATGACTTTGTTATTACTTAACACCAATCGAGACTAGCCTATTAGATAGTATCCCAGTAAATCTATGTTGATAATTCTTTTCTTATTACTACCTTCTTGGTTCGGCAAGTAGCATCAAGGCTAGTTCTTACGTGTGCACTCGTTAAAAAGACTTGTAAATGAAAGAATTATCAAGACATGCAATAACCTATTTGAGAATTGTTATTAAGTTAGGTTTACTTTGTTAATCACTCATGGTTCCCACAACCCTAGTTCTGAATTTAGTTACACATGCATATAACAACACAATTCATAGTTGTTAAACAATAAAACATGAACTTACTTTGACAATTCGAAATAAATCCAGAAAACTCACATGAAATAACAAGATAACACTTGAAAATCAAATCCGGAAATTGAATTATTGCTAAACTTGCAAAAGTGATTTCCAAACACAAGCAAAGAACAATAACAGTAAGGTCCAACCCCAAAAATGAGGTTTTAAACCCTATTTATAGAAAACATTGTCCTAAATTAAAAGGAAATATAATAAGGAAAGTTTCCAAAAAGGCGGCTGTAATCAACGACCCCCACAAACGGACCGTCGATGAAACGAAGGACTATTGACTGCCTCCGTCAGTCCAAACTTAGAATCATTTTTCGTCCTTCAGATGACATCATCTCTGATTCAACCGACGGACAAACAGCACAGGCCGTCGATGCCTTTCATTGCTCCATCCTTAGAATTTCAGCAACTTAGGGTACTGGACAATCTCTGATCTTATCGACGATTCAACAGAACGGTCCATCAATCAATTGTCGGACCATCAATCCTCTTTGTAGTCCCACACTTGGTCAGCTTTTACCAAGTTTCTCCAATTGCCTGAACTTCAATCAACGGTGACCATCTAGGGAACGCTGATGGCCTTCGTGGTCGCTTATGCACTTTATTTCATCTCCCTTCTGCGTTTTATTTTTAGACATCTTTCCTGCAAAACAAACATAAAAGCATGTTTAAACTACTACAAAAAAGGCTCTAGACACACACAACTCTTCAGGAAAAGCATTGAAAACACTGTGAAACCACGGTACATCATAATTCATGAACTAAACGGAATCTACACAACTAGGGTTCTAAATTTTATGCGAGGAACTAAGCAATATGGTTATGAAAAACATTATAATCTAAATGAGGGCACTACAACATCTTAATCATAGCAATTCTCTAAAGTCCACGAAAACCCTAGGTCTAAAAAATATGCAGGGATTTAAGAATCTAACTGAATCCTAGCGACCTAATGGGTGAAAGGAACCTACTAGTGAAATCTCACATACCCGCTCAAGAATTTCACGGGTAAATCTTTTGATTTTGGGGCTGGAACTGAAGAGAACTTGTTGCATTCATGGATGTGTTTTGGCCAACTGTTTCTTCTCTTTTTTTCTATGGTTTAGTCAATATTTGGAGAATAAATTGATTAGGGTAATTTCTAATTTATTTACTAGGCTTAAACTGACCAAAACGACATAGTTTAAGGATTAAACTATGTAGTATAGGTCTCTAATGTATAGGGGAAAAGACTAAAACGACCCTAATTTAAAATTTGACGGGGCCAACGACAAGCCTGACCGATGGTCCATGGATTACCGACGGTTCATCCAGTCAGTCCGTTGTTAGGCTTAAGAAATTGAGGCTGAGGGTCACGATCCACAAACCTGGACCAAGGTTCGTGGTCTACCGACGATCCGTTGGTCTGACCGTAGGTCATTCCCTTTTATGAGAATTCTGGGCAGGTTGTAGGTGGCCAATCACGGACCCCACCTACGGTCCATGGGTCAACCTACAATTCGTAGGTGGCCTCCTTCGGTGACACCTGCAACTTTTGGAAATCTGCAATTTGATCTTTCTAGCATATTGGGTGTTACAAACTAATACAACAACAAAAGTATACTTTAAATTTATTGATTTAGGGGTTAATTTTATTTTTCATATGATTTGTATTTGGATATGTTAAAAGTTTTTACACGACTAGTAATTCAAATTGTATTTCAGCATGTTACATACACAAGTGATATAAATATACAACAAGTAATTATATGCAAATACTGATATTATACAAATAATTGCTGATAATATACAAATATATATATATATAATTCAAAGAAATAATCTTAAAAAACATACAAATGATAAATGCTAGAGATCTAATATATATATAACTGATGCATAAATACAAACAAGTAATTGTGTATAATAGCTAAAAATATAAAAATAAAGTCTAAATTTTATAATCAGAAAAATAATGAAATAAGAACTAACAAATAAGTATACAATTAATGCAAAAAGCAAAAGAGCTGCAATACACACCGAATCAACTAATTTATAAAATTGTGTAGAATATAATATGAGATTTATTAATACAAAAGAAATCATCAAAATATACAAAGTATTATAAAAAGACATAAAATGGATAAATTAAAACAATACAAATACTTCAATTTTTCAACATCGTCCATGAACCTAGAATCAACATCATTATCAAAATTTATTTATTATTCATTATTACTAGATGTAATATAGTTTGTTTTCTTTTTTGAACTCATCAAATCTTTCGACCCTTAGAACTTTCCTCATATTGATTTAGCTATTAAAATGAAGACACTAGACGAAAACTATTCGAATGAAAGAACAAAAATATACAAACAAAAATATAAAATAAATGAAACTCAATATAAGTTACCTAAATTAGGAAAATATAATTAGGAAGGAAAAAGATAACTCTGAAGCTTTAAAAACTGATATTTTTGAGTGAATTTAAGATTAAAATCATTGAGAAGTAAGAAGAGATATCATATATAATTTGTATAAGAAGGAAAACTGGCAAGAGAGAGGGCAGTTACAGTTTGATACAATTTGAGTTCACGGGGCCTGTCGATTAATAACCGCCCGGATGAAACATTAGTGGCAAATTATAAATATTTGCAACTATATCTATGTTAAGTAATTTACTATTAGATATTTACTTAATTACGTATATTTCCCTTTATTTACTATTCTAGGCATTTGTTAACATATGTGATAAGTTCTGGCCTTTTTCTATTACTAGCCAAAATCGTCGTTAATCAAAACTATCTTGTGCGAAATCTCAAAATTGTGAAAATATATTGTCAAATTTAAAATTTTTAAGCATATGAAGAAATTTAATTATATTAAATTGAATGGGCCACTGTCAACCCACTATAGTAGGAAAACTTCCACTATGACTGTGGCAATATATCTCTTACACAACCTATATAGTGGGATGACGCGAAATCAAATCCTAGATATAACACTCCGAAAGTCTATGATCTAGTCTGGAGCTTCACATGAAAAACTAAGCCCTAAAACACTATTTCTATGAATAAATTAATGTATTGAAACTAATTAGGAAGTGTTAGAATTAAAACGTTAAGAAATGACCATGACGTCCGGAGATTTGTAAATGATGAACTAGTGTCCTTGGTATGTTTCAAGGGGTTTTAAAGAGTTTGAATTTAGTCAAATTTGGTAAAAAGGTGCTAAACATGTATTAGAGCATGTTTATGGTCGAAACATCCGGGTACGACTCCCCAAAGACAAACCTAAGGGTCCTTGGAGAGGACCCTAACATTTGACCCTAAAACTATCATTTGACAGTGGCTATGAACAGAACCAATCGACGAGCCATGGATGGGTCGATGTCCTGTCGATGGTGGTTGTTTGTAAACACTTAGCCATTTTGTAAAATGGCTCCAAAAACTCACTCTATGAATCAAACAACGGAGTGCCAGTACGGGGTTGTTGATTGGTTTACGGATAGTAGACGGGCTTTCATTGATTGCAACTCGAGTTCACTGCCAAGTTTGTAGATAAGTAGGTTAGTTGGTTAATTAGTTAAGTGATTAATTAAGGGTTAAAGGGTGGTTAATTAAGTTAGTTAAGTCTATATAAGTTACCCTAAGTCATAAACTAACTTAACACCTCATTATTCCCAAACCCAATTCTCTTTAACTTCTCTCTACTTTTTTTCTCTCTATTCTAAGACCCACCATTGAAGACCAAGCTTCAAGGTCCAGTAGAGATTCAAGACTGAATGTTTTATCCATCATTCTTCGAGTAATCCTAAAGTATGGAAGCTATTCACTCTTGCGATCTTTTTCCGCAAGAGGCTCTTCAAGATTAGTTTCCAAAGATGTCAAAAACATGAGTTTTCATCTAATTTCGTGAATTGTCTTTCAAATTGATTAGATGTTGAATTCTTTTGGTTTATATTGATATTATGATTGTATAATGGTTAATTGTTGTAGTTCTTAGTATTTGACGTGGTTCAATGAAAGAATCCACGATTGAACCGTTTTCTCTAACCCTAGGTTATGAATTGAGGTTTATTTGATTAGTGATGATGCATTTGAATTAGTTCTTTTGTAGAGTCAATTTATGGATGAATATTTTTGGTTGATGGTATTATCTTGAAGGAGCTTTTGAAGTCTATGTGGTAAGACCTTTATGATTTTAAGTTCTTTTCTTTAATGATGATGGTTATATCTTGATGATGATATTTCAATTGAAGTATAATATGTGAATAGAATAGGAAGATGATGGTATGATGAATATGATGGCATGTTAATTAATATGTTTAATTGTAAGATCTTGAAAAGGGTATGACGATGCAAGGTTGAAGGTGATTCTCTTGTGTGCCTATTACTATGACGATGATGTGTTGATCTTACTAATGATGGTTTGTGTTGAAAGGAAGTTCTCATTCTATACCTAATGAGATAATGACATGATTATACAAGGGGTTAGTCTCCTATGTACTATATTAAGATATGATGATGAAGAAAGGTTAAAAGACATTTCAAAAAGAGACTTTAGCTTAGCACTGAACTAGATATGAGAGGTGTCCCTTCCCAATGTGGGAAGGTAGGTTCACAATGATTCTCATAAGATGAGGACTCCAATGCTAATGGGCATGAAGAGGGTTCAACACATATCTCCTAGATCCTTAACTATGTTGCCCCCATAGGAAAACTAGCTAGTAAAACAACATAAAATGTTACGTTCATGTGTTTCTTCTACCTTTGCAAGGGTTTCATGAAACCGAATTTCATGTTTAGATCACATGGTCTATTGTCAGTTAAGTCAATTGTTCCTCAAAATAAAATGAATGAATGAAAATAATAAAGTGAACACTAATTAGGGTGACTTAAGGGGTTGTACTTAGTGTAGGTAAGGTATAAAACTTTACCTATGCATTTGTCACGACCCAAAACCGAGCCGCGACTGGCACCCACATTTACCCTCCTATGTGAGCGAACCAACCAATCTAACCCTTAAAATTTTAATACAATATCAACAAAAGAAATGCGGAAGACTTAACTCATTAATAAAAACAATTCAAAACTATTATTATTATCCCCAAAATCTGGAAGTCATCATCACAAGAACATCTATCTCAAATTTCTAAGCTAAAACTGTCTAAGAAGCTAAAACAAAATACTAGCTAGTCCATGCCGGAAGTTCAAGGCATCGAGACTTGAAGAAGAAGATCCAGTCCAAGCTAGACGCATTAGCTCACCCTGAATTTCCGATAAAGTGAAGACTGGCTAGATCTACTGTTGAGTTGAAGTTGGCGGAACGTTTGCTGCATTACACAAATAACAAAGAAGAAACATAAAAGTAGGGGGTCAGTACAACCACAAGTACTGAGTAGATATCATCGGCCAACTCAAAATAGAAGATAATATATATCGAGAAATATTATAAATCAACTATAAACTCAACATGTAGCAACAACAAGTATTATAATCGTCAATAAATACCATCAAGTTCATCCATGAGGGCTCAAGCCTCAATACCATACTCATTTGGGAATTAAGTTCATTAGATTGAGTATATTTATCATCTTTCAAGATTCATTATCTTTCTTCCTCTTGTGTCGGTACGTGACACTCCGATCCCCTACCACTATGTGTCGGTACGTGACACTCCGATCCCCTAATTCTACGAGTCGGTTCGTGACACCCGATCCCCTATATGTGTCGGTACGTGACACTCCGATCCCCTATATGTGTCGGAACGTGACACTCCGATCCCCTATATGTGTCGGTACGTGACACTCCGATCCCCTATATGTGTCGGTACGTGACACTCCGATCCCCTAATTCTACGTGTCGGTTCGTGACACCCGTCCCACTAATACTATGTGTCGGAACGTGACACTCCGATCCACTAATCTCATTCTATCCGTTCATCAAGCCTTCTCTATACCAAGGCATCATCAATACCATTACTTTAATTCATCAAGCCTTCTTTTATACCAAGGCATCATCAATCCCATTACTTTAATTCATCAAGCCTTCTTTTATACCAAGGCATTATCATTAATAAGTAGATTAAAGTTTCTTTCAAGATTTGGGATTCAATGGTTTTCATCATGCTTATTTTATCAAAATCACATAATCATATTCATACAAGCATACAGTTAAGCATATAGACAAGTTTACAATACCACCAATACATATCATTCTCTATTAAGAGTTCACTACGAGTATCGTAAAATAACCATAACCTACCTCCACCGAAGACCAGTGATCAAGCAAGAAATTCCCAAGCTTTGTTTTCTCCTCCCTCTCGATCGATTCCTCTCTTTCTCACTTGTTCTTTCTGTTTTCTTATGTTCAACCCTCTTTCCTTTACCCTAATTATCATATAATTAAGACTAAAAGAGGACAATAGAACCATCTAATTAACTTAAGGTTACCTCTTTTAACCCCCAAGTAATTAGACTTATTAATATTAACCCTCAATCTTTATAATTAAGGAAAGAATAGTCCAAAACGACCCTTAAAACGTGTAGAGGAATCCTATTCTGCCTGGGATTTGCGCAACCTGTGACGGGCCGTCGTGCCTGCGACGGTCCGTCACGATGGTCGTCGCAGCCTCCCAAAATCAAGGTGAACTGTGACGGCCCGTCACACCAGTGACGGTCCGTCCTGCACCTCTGTCCTGACGGTCAGAAACTCGTTTCTTGTACCAAATTCTCAAAAGTTGAAGTGTTTTGCAACGGAAACTCACGACGGTTCGTCGTGGATGTGACGGCACGTCCTGCAGGTCCGTCACAATTTACAGAGAGTCGATTTTCAGTATCCAATTTCAAAATTCTAAGTATGCTGAGACGATGCACCCTCGACGGGCCGTCGTGCCTGTGACGGTCCGTCGCAGTGCCCGTGGTCTTGGCCAGTTTTTCCAGAATTAAAATCTGTTGCTCAAAACGACTAAACAGGTCGTTACAATAGATACCAATTTACCTATCGTTCGTCCCCGAACGATCAAAAAAAGAAAAACAATGGCGAAAAGGAGTACCTAAATCTGTAAACAGATGTGGGTATTTTTCTTGCATATCTGCCTCCTTCTCCCAAGTAGCCTCTTCAACCGGTCGATTCTTCCATTGAACTTTGATGGATGTAATCTCTCTCGACCTCAACTTGCGAACTTCTCTATCTAATATAGCAACTGGTTCCTCTTCATAGGTCAAATTCTCATCAAGCAAAACTGAATCCCAACGGATGATATAGTTTCCATCCCCATGGTATCTTTTCAACATGGACACATGAAACACCGGATGCACTCCGGACAGCCCTGGAGGCAAGGCTAATTCATAGGCCACCTCCCCTATTCGCTTTAGTACCTCAAATGGTCCAATATACCTTGGACTTAGCTTACCTCTTTTTCCAAACCGCATCACCCCTTTCATGGGTGAAACTTTCAACAAGACTTGTTCACCCTCCATGAACTCCAAGTCTCTAACCTTTCGGTCTGCATACTCCTTTTGTCTACTTTGCGCCGCTAGAAGCTTTTCTTGAATGCCCTTCACCTTATCTAACGAATCCCTCAAGAGGTCAGTACCCCAAGGTCTAACCTCAAATGCATCAAACCACCCAATGGGAGATCTACACCTCCTCCCATACAATGCTTCAAATGGAGCCATATCAATACTGGAGTGATAGCTATTATTGTATGAAAACTCTGCCAGAGGTAAGAAGCTATCCCAATGGCCACCAAACTCTATCACACATGCACGAAGCATATCCTCCAACACTTGAATCGTTCGCTCAGACTGACCATCGGTCTGAGGATGAAATGCAGTACTAAGGTCCAATCTAGTACCTAATTCAGCATGCAATGTTTTCCAAAACTTAGAAGTAAACTGCGTACCTCTATCTGATATGATGGATAGTGGAACCCCATGCAATCGAACGATTTCTGAGATGTAGATTTTTGCTAACTTCTCTGCATTGTAAGTCACCTTGACCGGAATGAAATGAGCAGACTTAGTTAACCTATCAACAATCACCCAAATGGAGTCATACTTACCCATTGTCTTCGGAAGACCAACCACAAAGTCCATTGCAATTCTCTCCCACTTCCATTCAGGAATGGGCATTCTCTGAAGTGTTCCTCCGGGCCTTTGGTGTTCATACTTTACTTGTTGACAGTTCGGACATTTGGCAATAAAGTCAACAATATCGCGCTTCATTCTACTCCACCAGAAGTGTTGCTTTAGGTCGCGATACATCTTGGTTGCACCCGGATGTATAGAATACCTTGAACTATGAGCCTCTGTCAGAATAGTGTTGATCAGATTATCGACGCGGGGTACACATACCCTTCCCTTTATCCTCAAGACACCTTCCTCATCAATTGTTGCTTCTTTAGCCTCTCCTTGCAACACCTTATCTCGAATCTGGATCAATTTCTCATCATCACACTGCTTCCCCTTAATCTTGTCAAGGAAGGAGGATCTTGCCTCCACACAAGCTAACAATCCTCCCTTCTCATTTACTTCTAACCTCATAAGGTCATTAGCCAAAATCTGCACTTCTCTAGCCAATGGGCGTCTTGAAGCTTGCAAGTGAGCTAGACTTCCCATGCTTCCCGCCTTTCTACTCAAGGCATCTGCCACAACATTCGGCTTCCCCGGATGATACAAGATAGTGAGGTCGTAGTCCTTCAGTAGTTCCATCCATCTCCTTTGTCTCAAGTTCAAATCTTTCTGAGTAAAGACATACTGTAGACTACGATGATCCGTGTAGACCTCACACTTAACCCCATATAAATAGTGCCTCCATTGCTTTAATGCAAACACTACCGCGGCCAATTCCAAGTCATGAGTTGGATAGTTACGTTCATGCACCTTTAATTGTCTTGAAGCATAAGCAATCACGTTCTTCTCTTGCATTAGCACTGCACCCAAACCCGAATAGGATGCATCACAATAAACAATGAAGTTCTTACCCTCTACTGGCAAAGTAAGGATAGGCGCGGTAGTCAACAAAGTCTTGAGTTTCTGAAAGCTTTCCTCACACTCATCCGACCATACAAATGGAACATTTTGCTTAGTCAAGTTCGTCAGTTGGGAAGCAATAGAAGAGAATCCCTTGACAAATCGGCGGTAGTAGCTAGCTAACCCAACAAAACTCCGTATTTCTGACACATTAGTGGGTCTTACCCAATTCTTCACTGTCTCAGTCTTAGAAGGATCCACCATTACTCCATCCTTAGAAACCACGTGCCCCAAGAAAGACACTGCATCTAGCCAAAACTCACACTTAGAGAACTTAGCATAAAGCTTTTTCTCCCTTAACATTTCCAACACAATCCTCAAATGCTCCTCATGTTCCTCCTTACTTTTAGAATATACCAGTATATCATCAATAAACACGATCACAAAGAGATCCAGATATGGCTTAAAAATCCCATTTATCAAGCTCATGAAAGCAGCGGGGGAATTTGTAAGACCAAAGGACATCACTACAAATTCATAATGTCCATACCTAGTTCGGAAAGTAGTCTTTGGCACATCCGCTGCCCGTATTTTCAATTGATGATAACCGGATCTCAAGTCGATCTTTGAGAAGACACAAGCACCTTGTAGTTGATCGAATAAGTCATCAATGCGAGGAAGAGGATATTTGTTCTTAATAGTTACCTTGTTCAACTGCCGGTAATCTATGCACATTCGAAAACTCCCATCCTTCTTCTTCACAAACAAAACCGGAGCGCCCCAAGGAGATGCACTTGGTCTAATGAAGTCTTTGCTCAACAACTCTTGAAGTTGTGCCTATAACTCTCTTAACTCTGCGGGAGCCATTCTATAAGGGGGTATAGAAATGGGGCGAGTGCCCGGTTCCAAATCAATGCAAAAGTCGATATCCCTATCTGGTGGCATACCAGGAAGATCTGCAGGGAACACATCCAAAAACTCACGGACTACCGAAACCGATTCAATCGAGGGTACTTGGGTAGTGTCATCCTTGAGATGTGCCAAGAAAGCTAAACACCCCTTACTAACCATTTTCTTAGCACGAAGAAAGGAGATAATACGCACCGGATTGGAAGTGTAGTCACCCTCCCACACTAACGGATCTGTCCCAGGCTTGGCTAACGTCACAGTTTTGGCATTACAATCCAAGATCGCAAAATTTGGAGAAAGCCAAGTCATACCCAGAATTACATCAAAGTCACCCATTTCTAAAATAACCAAGTCTACATAAGTGTTGCTCCCCACAAAGTTCACCAAACAAGACCTATGTACCCTTTCAACTACCACAGACTCACCCACCGGAGTAGAAACACGAATAGGCACGTCAAGTAATTCACAATGTAATTTTAGACCATTAGCAAATGAGGAAGATACATAAGAAAATGTGGATCCGGGATCAAATAATACAGATGCCATGCAATCACAAACCGAAAGATTACCTGTGATAACAGCATCAGATGCCTCCGCTTCAGATCTCCCAGGGAAAGCGTAACAATGGGCCCTATCGTTTGTCTGTCCGTTGCCCCTACCATGTTGTGTAGTAGCGGCTCCGTTTTGCCCATCACCTCTGCCGTTTTGGTGACCACCATTACCTCGACCACCACGTCCTCCAGAAAAGCGGCCTCTACCATGACCACCTCTACCTCTAGCTATTGGGGGTCTGTAACTCTGTTTTGGACAATTTCTCCTAATATGTCCAATCTCCCCACATCCATAGCACTCTCTGGAGTCAGGCATAGGTCTCTCGGAGTAGTGTTGACCGTTCTGAGGTGGACCCCCAACTACAGTCTGTAGTGAAGACTGAATTGGTCGAACTGAGTGACCTCCGGAGCTCTGTCCTCTAGAGTAAGAACCATTAAACTCACCTCCCCTTCGAAACCTTTTTGATGTCGATGTCGTGGTGAAGTCGTCTGGTTTCACTCCTTCCACCTCTATCACAAAGTCTACCACCTCTTGGAAGGATATTGCCGTTGCCGCTACCTGTAAGGCTGAAATCCGCAACTCTGACCTCAACCCCTTCACGAAACGGCGAATCCGTTCTTGTGGACTGAAACAAAGTTGGGTGGCATATCTGGATAGTGCGTGAAATTTAGCCTCATATGCGTTAACCGTCATCCTACCTTGCTCGAGACTCAAGAACTCATCCCTTTTTCTATCTCTCAACGTCCTTGGGATATACTTCTCCATAAACAGGGTAGAGAATGATTCCCAAGTCATAGGTGGTGCCTCTGTTGGTTGACACTCAACATGTGAACGCCACCACATTTTGGCGTTCCCTTGAAACTGATAGCTCACGAACTCGACACCAAACCTCTCTACTATACCCATCTTGTGTAATATCTCATGACAATCAACTAGAAAATCGTAGGCATCCTCTGATTCTGCACCCTTAAAGACTGGAGGTTTCAATTTCAAGAACTTAATCAAAAGTTCATGTTGATCGTTTGTCATTATAGGCCCAGTAGTCAGACGTGGAAATGTGCCTATCTC
Organism: Solanum peruvianum; assembly: GCA_027705065.1. Lineage (NCBI taxonomy): Eukaryota > Viridiplantae > Streptophyta > Magnoliopsida > Solanales > Solanaceae > Solanum > Solanum peruvianum. Next base: position 17,729,410 of record JAKWJD010001756.1, read on the forward strand.
CAATGTTGCATCCATGCGGGGAGCCATAGTAGCCGCATGTCGTATCTCTGAAACCGGAGGGGTTGGTGCAGAAACCACTGGGGGTGCCTGACCCTGATCAGATAACCCGCTAAGATAAGTAAGTACTTGGTTGATCATTTCTGGGGTAGGTTGGGGTGGCATTTCCTCATTTTGCCCTTGTTCAGTTTCCCCTTCCTCACCCTCTCTTACTACCTCCTCAGTCGGTGGAGGAGTCACTGCCCTAGCATCAGATGGGCTAGGTGCTCGTCCTCTTCCTCTAGAGGACGTCCTCCCACGACCTCTACCACGGCCTCTTGCCGCTGCTCTTCCTCGAGCTACAGCCCCAGTGGCTGGCTCAGTCGTTTCTTGTCTCTCCGTTGTTGCTGCTGGTGCGGTCGTTGCTCTAGTTCTAACCATCTGCGAAATAGAATGAAGATGGTCAGATACCAATTTGTATCACCTAGATACCAATTGGACTCAAGTAGTAGCACGAAAGAAGAATGAAAGAATGGAATTTTCCTAAAGTCTTGTAGCCTCTCAAAGAAAAGTAAAGGTGTCCCCCTACCGTTCCTTAAGACTCTACTAGACCTGTTCTTGTGTGATGAGACCAACGAACCTAATGCTCTGATACCAAGTTTGTCACGACCCAAAACCGAGCCGCGACTGGCACCCACATTTACCCTCCTATGTGAGCGAACCAACCAATCTAACCCTTAACATTTTAATACAATATCAACAAAAGAAATGCGGAAGACTTAACTCATTAATAAAAACAATTCAAAACTATTATTATTATCCCCAAAATCTGGAAGTCATCATCACAAGAACATCTATCTCAAATTTCTAAACTAAAACTGTCTAAGAAGCTAAAACAAAATACTAGCTAGTCCATGCCGGAAGTTCAAGGCATCGAGACTTGAAGAAGAAGATCCAGTCCAAGCTAGACGCATTAGCTCACCCTGAATTTCCGATGAAGTGAAGACTGGCTAGATCTACTGTTGAGTTGAAGTTGACGGAACGCTTGCTGCATTACACAAATAACAAAGAAGAAACATAAAAGTAGGGGGTCAGTACAACCACAAGTACTGAGTAGATATCATCGGCCAACTCAAAATAGAAGATAATATATATCGAGAAATATTATAAATTAACTATAAACACAACATGTAGCAACAACAAGTATTATAATCGTCAATAAATACCATCAAGTTCATCCATGAGGGCTCAAGCCTCAATACCATACTCATTTGGGAATTAAGTTCATTAGATTGAGTATATTTATCATCTTTCAAGATTCATTATCTTTCTTCCTCTTGTGTCGGTACGTGACACTCCGATCCCCTACCACTATGTGTCGGTACGTGACACTCCGATCCCCTAATTCTACGTGTCGGTTCGTGACACCCGATCCCCGATGTGTCGGTACGTGACACTCCGATCCCCTATATGTGTCGGAACGTGACACTCCGATCCCCTATATGTGTCGGTACTTGACACTCCGATCCCCTATATGTGTCGGTACGTGACACTCCGATCCCCTAATTCTACGTGTCGATTCGTGACACCCGTCCCACTAATACTATGTGTCGGAACGTGACACTCCGATCCACTAATCTCATTCTATCCGTTCATCAAGCCTTCTCTATACCAAGGCATCATCAATCCCATTACTTTAATTCATCAAGCCTTCTTTTATACCAAGGCATCATCAATCCCATTACTTTAATTCATCAAGCCTTCTTTTATACAAGGCATTATCATTAATAAGTAGATTAAAGTTTCTTTCAAGATTTGGGATTCAATGGTTTTCATCATGCTTGTTTTATCAAAATCACACAATCATATTCATACAAGCATACAGTTAAGCATATAGACAGGTTTACAATACCACCAATACATATCATTCACTATTAAGAGTTCACTACGAGTATCATAAAAATAACCATAACCTACCTCCACCGAAGACTAGTGATCAAGCAAGAAATTCCCAAGCTTTGTTTTCTCCTCCCTCTCGATCGATTCCTCTCTTTCTCTCTTGTTCTTTCTAATTTCTTATGTTCAACCCTCTTTCCTTTACCCTAATTATCATATAATTAAGACTAAAAGAGGACAATAGAGCCATCTAATTAACTTAAGGGTACCTCTTTTAACCCCCAAGTAATTAGACTTATTAATATTAACCCTCAATCTTTATAATTAAGGAAAGAATAGTCCAAAACGACCCTTAAAACGTGTAGAGGAATCCTATTCTGCCTGGGATTTGCGCAACCTGTGATGGGCCGTCGTGCCTGCGACGGTCCGTCACGATGGTCGTCGCAGCCTCCCAAAATCAAGGTGAACTGTGACGGCCCGTCACACCAGTGACGGTCCGTCCTGCACCTCCGTCCTGACGGTCAGAAACTCGTTTCTTGTACCAAATTCTCAAAAGTTGAAGTGTTTTGCAACGGAAACTCACGACGGTTCGTCGTGGATGTGACGGCACGTCCTGCAGGTCCGTCACAATTTACAGAGAGTCGATTTTCAGTATCCAATTTCAGAATTCTAAGTATGCTGAGACGATGCACCCTCGACGGGCCGTCGTGCCTGTGACGGTCCATCGCAGTGCCCGTGGTCTTGGCCAGTTTTTCCAGAATTAAAATCTGTTGCTCAAAACGACTAAACAGGTCGTTACAGCATTGCACAAGTTGACCTTGAGGGGAGTCCTAGGAGGTTGTTCTTATGTACTTATGATATGAATGAAATGTATATGTTTACTTTACATGTTGATGATTCTATATAATGTTGGTTTCATTGATGTACATTATATTGTTCTAAGTTGATATATATGATGATGAATATGCATGATATGAAGATATATGAAATGTTGACATTGGTTATGGTCTCTTTTATAGTTTACTTGATCATGTGGTGTAATGAGGCTTCACATGAGCATTGCACTTGTATGCCTTCGATGAGTTGTGAATAAGGGTCTTGTATGCTTTGATGTTATGAACTCTAGCACATGAATTATTGATATAATCCTATGAAGATGTTATTCATGTTGACACAAATTTATAATGATGTTGTCTTGTGTTGGATATGAACTTGTCTCATTGATGTTATGCCTATTGACTTGTATATGCCCTTATATGTGCATAAAAGTCTTTCAAAGTGATTTAGCATGGTTTTGTACAAACGTCATTTTAGGCATTATTTCAATGGTTTTACTTGCATATGTTTCCATACTTAGTACATGTGGTTTGTACTAACCCATATTCCTTTACTTTTCCCCAAACAATGCAGGTTCAGGCCATTGAAGTATAGTAGGCCACTTTGAAGGAAGACTTGGACATATTTCCCAAGTTATTGGTAGGTCCTCAAGTCTGAGGATGTTGCCATTCTTCTATTCTAGCTCTAATGTAGCTTATGTCTAAAGACAAGTGTTCCTGCCTTTATCATTTGAGACTATTATTGTAAGCCTATATGTGACATATTGTATTGAAGTAAGGGCTATGCCCAATATTGTAATTCTCTATCAGATGTTTGTATGTGAGACAATATTATTAGACTGTATCTTATGAAATGATTATATTTCCTAAGCGAGAAGTCTATGTAACTTGATAAGCGAAAATTCTATGTAAACTCCATATATGATATGTGAGAAGTCTAAGTATACTTATACGTAAAAGTTCAATTTTTTTCACATTTATAACCTATGATATGTAATGATGAATGCTAAGGGATAGTCTAAGTCCTCTTTGAGGACCAAGATGCCGATTACGTCTAGGGAGTGCTCGCTGGTCGTGACACTAGTTATGCCGTCTTTTATTTTTTCCACCTTTAACAAGGAGAAAATCGATGAGGCTTCTCCAAAAATCCTTCTAAGTCATACAAGGCAAGGGTGTAATGAAGGGAAGAGATTTCAGTGGAAGAAAGGTGAAAACCCAAGGAATTCTGATTCTCATTCATCTCGTTTTACTCTCACGTAGCCGGAAACTCATAGTCGAGGTTTACCAACGATTGTTTGGAACTCATGTAGGCTACGTTTTCCTTAACCACGTTGTTAGACTCGTTCTACTTACATTATATCTAGTAGATAGTCAGGGATTGCATGTAACACCCTTCATGCACACAATCTGGACAATCGATTAAGCGGATAGGGTGCTTGGTTGATAATGGATTTTAACCAATTGTGGTTGTTTTACGTCATTGATGGGTGTTATCCCGGGAGGTGAAATTATGGAAGATTCAATCTTCTTAGAAATTATTCAGGAAGGAATCCTTCGAGGAGATAGTTGTGCGTTTCCATGTATGTAAAATAGGCATGTCTACTACTTTGTAGCATTACTTGTACAATGAATGACATGAAACTAAGGACTAACGTGAAATGACCTATGTTAATAATCTCATAAAATGAATTTGTTATTTACTAATAGTTCAAGTGTGATTGTACATTGTCATTGTGGTTGTGTATGTAAAACGCCAGTAAAATAGACTAATAGTTGATTTTGATACCATACCTAGTATAACTTATTTATGGTTGGCTGGTCTACAACTCCGGTACACTAACAATTTGTTTGTGGCTTTTATGAGAGAACCACGTTTACATGTTGGTTCTTGAGTGAACTGGGTTTACTTATTCATAATTTGATTAGTGCATATTTGTCCATGAGAGGACCGTGTATGTGCATTTATGACCATATGGTACATGTTTCATGCATTGGTTAAGGTAAGAATTGTAATTTGTCATTTATATAAAGTTTTTACAGGTGGCATATATGTGTTGACCGATATTAATGGTATGTAAGTTCATTATTTCATACATGTTTAAGTGGTGCATATCACATTAGATTATAGACTGGGAGTTTAGTCTATGTATATATGGGATTGGAGTTGTCTATGTGGTGGTTATTAGGACAAGTTCATGGAAGGAGTCGGGTATTTTGTTCAAGAAGGGAACTAGTTATGGTTTATAACTATTTAGAACATAACTGATAAAGGGAATATAAATTAAGGTTATTTAGTAAGAGTCTGGCATGTGGTTTACTAAAATGGGTCACGGTCCAGTGGATATTGGCATGCAGATTCGAGGGAGAGTAGTTGGTTGGTTAGTAGATTTAATAGTGTATGGGTATTCACAAAAATCTCTATTTGGTAGAGAGGTTAGGGTATGATATGGAGTGGCATAACAAGAAGGCTTGGAAATTCTTAGAGTTGTATTAGGGTGGATCTGTAAAGGTTAGAGTTGGGAGTAAGAGTGTATTGGTTCCAAAAAATATTGTCATATTAAGTGAGGTAAATGGATGGTTTGGGTTTTTAGTTATATTTAAGTTTCATGTTTCCTGATCATTTGTATAATATTATGTGGTAGGTTCGGGTTGATTGATGATGTATAACAGTATGTGTCTTTGTATTGATTGTATCTACTATAGTTATACCACTTGACATAGTCTGGTTGCAAAATTTAGTTATGTTTCATAGGTAAAAACAATGGTGAACTACAAAAACTTTTACGCTTCCTTCCTTATGGTGAGAGTTGTGTCATAATTTTTTGTCATACAATTTATCTTGTTATAGTAGCTCTTGTACATGTTTAGACTAAATTCTTGGAAAGTGTTAGTTGGTGTATTTTGTAAATAGCCTCGAGTTTTTTAATCAATTTATGGTAATTTTGTAACTATATAGGAGTGTTAGAGTATGTTTTATTTATTTTCTACATGTCATGACTGATTTATGGTTGACTTGGAGACTGAGGGTTCTTATATATAGGTGTTAGAATAGGTTCCCCATGAACCGATGGGCTAGATTGTGACAATTTTTGTATTAGAACCTTAATACCCTATAACTTAAAATATATTTGTGACTCGCAAAAACCAATGCATAGGGGCTATATCGAGGAAATATACTTAAAATATGGTAAACTATATCATATAACGGTTATATTAAGTCATTTTAAAGGTTAAACAAAAATTTTAGGCCAAAGAGATCATTAAAGAAGAGGTTCAAGTTGTTCTTTGTGGAGGCATATTTCAAATGATCTCATTTATCAGTTGACTTTGAACAAGCATGTCTCGTAATACGTAGGGAGTTAGAGAAACTACAACCTACCTAATAAAAGGTATTTGAGTCTAGTTTATACAAATATAAATTGCTTGTTAATACGACTTTGAAGTAAAACGTTATGAATATTCTACGGTAGACACACGTACTTCCTAATCACTATGGAAAATGTGGCACTTTAAAGAAAATCGGAAATGCTTGTTGTTTTTATATTAGGAGTTAGGGATTTCTTTTCCCATATACTCTTGAATGTGTAATGACGGATTTTAAGTTATTTCTTCAAGTGTTTCTCATCTTCAATCATCCCAAGCTTAAGGTAAGTTGATTTCTTCAAGAATCAAGTGCCATTCTATCCATACACCTATAGATATACTTAGCCAAGTGTTTTCTTGAAGGGAAAAAGCTGCTTGTTCTTGGAGAATAAAAAAGACAGAGATTGCTCCTCTCATTCGTAGAGGTATGAATTTCATTCTTTCTCCATAAATAGTATTTTATAATGGTTTAGGTATAATTTACGGGTATGACTCACGGGACCATGATAGGAAGGTGTGAGTCCATATTTTACTCATTGTAGTTGATGTTGTTGGTGAGGGAGGAGTTTGCAGAAGACCGTGTTGGCTGTTGTTTTGCTAAATGAGGGGTGGATCGATGGTATTGTATTGGGGCAGTAACTAGATGCTTATCATAAAATGGAAGACTAGATATAAAAAAACATGAATTTTATAGTTCTTGAAAGATTGTAGCTAGCCAAGTGTTTGATGAAATGTCTAAATTACTAAAGAGTATGTTTTAAATGTTTATATGAGCTTCTTTTATTTTCATTGATGAGAGTAGTTCTCTACCCACTTTAGAAATTATCTTACAAGAGAATTTGATACCGTTAACTAATAACTCATGGTGTTTGGAAGCCATTAGTTCAACTTTATATATTAATTATAAAGGGGATTATTATTTATAATGTTGAACTTGTAGACAATTTATAAGCCACCTTAGAAAGTAGAGAAAGAGAAGGATGTGGCGATACGTCATTTATCTGTCGTAAATATTGAGCTTGACTCTCATAAACTACTTTTGTGTTTTCAGTGATGTTGTGCCTCTTGATTAGCTTCTTCTAGTACACCATTTTATGATGTTATGTTATAGTTAAAGTTGTTAGCAAATAATCTTGATGACACGACATAAGATAGTAAGTCTAAAACCTTTTCCATCACTATGGCAGGACTTGGAGTCACATGTCCTTTCAATAAATGTAATAAGAGATTAAATGATACTAGAAATCCAGTTATTCCTATTTTATAAACTCTCTCATGTTAGAGTCCTACAGGTCAAGAGTAATAGTACACTTTTCTAGTCAAGGTACTCATATCTTTCATATACTATTGTAATGACCCAAGAGTACCCCTAGGCGTTACACGACATACTTTATGTAACGACCCGAGAGTACCCCCTAGGAGTTAGGGCATTCTCGAATCGAAACACGACATATTTGACCTCTCGGAGGTCTTTTACAAGCCCTTTCCGTATCATTCATAGCATATACACATATGAAAATTTGTGCGGAATTTAAACTTTCACAACATTCCAATAGTCCTTCAAAATATCTTTCATATAAAATCCATAGGAAATACTAAGTCTCATGTCATCAAATCTTACACTCAAAATACACTTGGACACAACCCATACAATCGACAATATAGTACTACTAAGTCTATTACAATACTTCAATCAAAGAAATCAAAGACATATATGTCCTCGAGTCAAATGAGGACATACTTTGAACTTGCTTGAAAGATCCTATAATCAAAGCTTCGCTCCGAAAAGCACCTTCACCTATGAATAACTTTAGAGATAGATAAAAGTATGGAATTAGTACGAACACATGTACTAAGTATGACATATGCATAAAAATCATGATAACGGACACTTAATGGAAATATGATCTTTTTGATTAAAAAATCATAGTATAAGCACAAGAACAACATTTAACACCTTAGAAATACATAAGATAAGACTTAAACATTTTATCACATTTTAAGGAAAATTACAGTGAACTAAGTCCAATGTTGGAGTGGAGTTCTTCAACTTCACACTGAACCCTTTTTAACATGTAACCCTCTCACTAAAAGTTATCCTAAGACTCACTTAAGTAAGACAAAGATAGACCGCCCATACACCCTCTAAGCACACTTAAATGATCCTCAAGACTATCTATAATAAGATAAATACACTTACAATATACCAAAACACATAACATGAGATTCTCCTACTAAAAGTGATTCTAAGGCTCACTTGAGTGAGTTGTGAAGTAACCGCCCATACAATTCATTCACACACACTTAAGATATCCTTTAGACTACCTAGAATAAGATCATTCCCATTTCATTAATCAATATTCCTATTTGGAGTCATTCTTAAGACTTCCCTAGGTAAGATATGAAGAGACCATCGTTTATGCCCCCTTCACAGTTTAACTAGGCAATTCTTAAAGTTACTCTAGGCTTGGTACTTATTCATTTATATACTTTCTTAGTTAAGTCATTATCTTCATTAGTTCATTAAAGAGACCTTCATCACATAAGGACATTGAAGTAATGGTCTGGGAGAAGACCTAGGGACTCACTCACTAACATCTTCAAAGCCTATTGTAGAATGTCTAGATAGCGTCTCATTCCACCACCTAATCTTCATAAAACTTCTCCAATACTAGTAAGTATCCCATATGGTGATAGTAGGCAATAACTGACATAGTCCTTGGTAGCTAAGCATGGAATCCGGAGTTGTAATCTACTCCGATGGAGGGTGTTCTACTTGCCAATGGTAGAAATTGAATACATTCCATATAGGCACATGGTTAAGGAATATGAAGGGTTTCTTTGCACTCTAGACTCATTCTTAACTAGAGCTACTTCCCTTACATACTCACTCGGTGCTAGCCTTGTTATCATAGAGTAATTCACATGAAGGATTACATGAAGAGGTTCTATATTTAGTTCATAATCCAATCACATTCACCCTACCGAATAGGTCCCCTAGGGCTGCCTTTTTTACGGTGAAGAGGACAAATTAATGACTTTCCTAATGATGATTTCATTCCGTTCCAGCCAACAAACCTTAAGTCAACCATTCACACAAGAAGGATACCATTACGACTTTCGAGTTTAAGGATATCATAACCTCTCAATTAGGTTTAGGGTTCCACATAATTTGACTTTCTCACTAATTTCAAGACCACATGTCATTCATAAATACAAAACTAAGAGGCTTTAGCATCCTAAGTCAAGAATCTCACATTCACAATGTACATGTATCAAGTAAGGGACACAAGTCTACCAAGACAAGACACACACATTTTCCACATACAACATATCATTTTAGAAGCACATAGGAATAACCAACATCATCTTTAGATTAACCTATTAGCTACTACAATATCATAAATACAACCCTCATAATACTATTATAACCAAGTAGGAAGAAATTATGCATCAACTCTAAGACTACACACCTAAGGACATAGTCATAGTCTAACATTATCAACCAACAACATCAATAGAAGAACACATACATTCACCTTAATAACAAGTAGATGGATATGATCATAATTCACATAATTCAACTAAACAAACCATCATAATATATCAAGTAGTTGCCGACAAGGCCATGATAATCATAATACATAATGTAACGACGACGAGGCCAAATCATTCACAAGTAAAGCACATAACACCGCCACCATAAATGGGCCATACCAATCATAACATAATTCAAGACCTAAATTACATAATATAAAGAGAACTAGGGCAGCGTACCACCAATTCAATTTCACCACTTCAATCCATAGCTAAATCATCCAATACAATACCAAAAGACCTTTACCCATTGTCATGATCATCAATTAAATACAAAAATCATAATACCCAATGAATATAAATAAATTCAATATAGATTTATCAATCTAAGACAACCTATGCATTAATCCAATACAATTGTTACATCATTCAATAGCTCAAAGAAAACTATACTAGAATTCATAAGCATTGTGACATGATCACAACATCTATAATATAGCATATTTGAAGAGATTATGTTTTTGCATGGGTTTATGAAGATTTTAGGTAAAATGTTCAAATTAGCATCAGTTCAATCGATAAACAATGATTCAAAATGTTTTATGCAATAACCCATGGCTAGATCATGAAATTGGACAAGTTCTTACTTGAAAAACTTTGAAATCTCTTTGAATTTTGGGATCCTTGATGAAGAGAGTTTCAAGGATGAAAAAATATAAATTAATATATCATATGAAACCACAAAATTGATGGAGAAAATTTGAGAAAACAGTCTTCTTCCTTGGAGCTTCAAAGCTTCAACAATTGAGTTTTGGAGAGAAGAATGGAGAGGTTTTCTTTTGAATTGAGAGTTTTGCTTGGATTGGTGACTTTAGGGGTACAAAAAGGACTCAATAACCGTCAATAAGTCATCACCAAATTACCCTTAAGACCCCTTCACTTATTAGAAATTTTAACTTAAAAATGACGCGACCAAATCTTGGAGTTTACTACGCGACGCGGAGGCATTTTCAAATCTTTTTTCTAGAAAATTTTGAGACACAATGGTTCGTGACACCCCCGCGTCGCATGGAAAGATTTTTTCCTACTCCGTGTCAGCTGCGCGACGCGCAACCACTGCCAGATTCTGTCTGGCGCGGCAGCTTGGCTATCCTATGTTTTGATCCTCTGTGAGAACCCTTTGGCTGGTCCCCTCAGCGTTGTTCTCGATCATTTCGAACCTTTGCATATCAGGCTATGCGTAGGAACCATCAATACTCAATTTCACCCTCAAACCATCTTCCAAAACTTCACTACAAAACACTATGACACACTAGTTCAATTCTGACTAGTTTTCGAACATCTTGGATGTTTGACCTCCAAACTTTGTGAAACTTAACACACATCCTAAAACACTATTATAACTCATATAAGGACCTCATAATCTCAAAAAACACACAAACTTAAGCACATAAGAACACAAGAGGCATATAGGTGACTAGTCGTCGACGTCTTGGTCGTCCCTTGACGTTTGACTTCCAATTCACCTAATACTTTAGAAACTGCCTCATAAACACACCGTAAACCATTTTAGGACCTTATACCCTCATGAAAAACATGTTAGTCTCTAGCTTCACCTAGGTCGTTTTAGGGATATTACACTTTACCTTTCGGAAGGTCTTGTTAAAGACTCTTAGGTTTCATTCATAATATTGGTATTAAAAGTAGTGCGGAATAAAAACTTTCACAAAAATAAATAAGAAAACACTTTCATAAAATGTAAGAAACAAATTCTCATCATCATAAGCCATATTAGACACATCTTATTATAATAGGGTCATGACTGTTGCATATAAATGAAACTAATAGTCATATACATGCTTTTAATTGAAAGAAAACTAGCATAGTCCATGTCCTCGAATATATGAAGACAATTCAATCTTGAGAGAACTCTACTTCCCAAGATTCAACTTCTAGAAATCCTCACTTCCTTTCACCTATACTTTTAGAGATATAGAAAAATATAGATTTATTACAAATAATCTACTAAAAATGGCAATATGCAATTGCTTTAAAAAGGATATTTTTTGAAATATGCTTTTCATGCTATTTTGATAAAACCTCATGAATCAAGTGTACAAGACATGATATAAGTCATCATTAACATACAATGTATACTTTCATAATTCTCAACATATATTTATTTTCATCAAGAAAGCAATGAGGTGTTAGCATGCCTTGGAATATTTGACTATGTTTTAAGATTCGTAAATTGATGAATTTTGGTGGAAGGGTGTCACACGTATTAGAGTAGATTCATCGTAGAAGAGTCTGAGTACGACTCTCCAAGTATAAACCAAGGTCCCTTGAGGAGGACTCTTATGTTTAGGTCGAAGGCTGCTTGAGGCAGTGCCCACAAATGGTTTCCTTCAACGACTCGTTATCTAATCGACGATGCGTCGATTGTCTCCATCGATGTAAAATTAGAATTTTGGCAAAATAAGGATTTTGTAAAGTCTCTGAATTAAACGACGGATCAACAGGATGGTTGGTCCCTTGGTCCGTCGATGGACAAACAGGGTGTAGGCAGGGTCTTGTTGGTGAGTGAACTGTTTTGTTGCTCGTTTTATGTTAATAGGTGGTTAGTTAATTGTTAGGGGTTTATACAAGCCTAATTAAGTGAATTAATGACCTATATAAAGACCTTAAGCTAATTAAACTAACCTAAGCCCTCATAATACCCAAACCCAAATTGTCCTCCTTCTCTCTTCTCTCTCTTTCAAGTTGAAGAACACGATAGAACAAAAGGTCAAGGTGGGTTATAGGGCTGCAATAACAAAAGTTTCTCCATCAATCTTCATCAATGATTAAGGTATTATATTCCTTTTACCTTTGGAACTTCTTTCCCCGAAGGGTTCCTTCAAATTGATTTGAAAAGATGAGTTATCATGTAGGTCTTTTCCAATCTCGAAATTGATCTTTCAAATTGATTTGTCTATGGTTTAATTGGATTGTATTGATTAAATTAAGATGAATTATGACTATATTACACTACTCGTTGATGTGTTGGTATAGTTTATAGAAGATGACCTTTTCCCCCTTAACCGTAGGTTGTGATCTTGATGTAAATTGTGTAGAATTGGTTCTGTTGACTTTTTTATTGGTTGAGTTACTATCCTATGATATTATTGTATCAATTATGAATAGATTAAAATTAATTGTAGTCCTATCATGATAGTTATTGAGTAATTGATCTAGGTAGTGAAGTATATTAAGATTTGACCTAAGTCTCTTATCTTAAGCTATGAACTAGTGATGGATTGTGATTCAATTGGATTTGTTATCATGTTGGTTATTTTTGTGTGATGATACTAAACCAATGATTGGTTTGAGTTAAGGGTTGGTGGTAAGACCTTGATGATGGATTATGAGGGAGACTTGGTAAGTCTTGTAATCTGAACTGTTTACTTTAAATATGGTTAATTATGATTAAGTGATGATGTTTTATTGAAGTATACCTTATATTAAGATTTATAGGATTGGTATGATGTTTAATTGAAATGACTTGATTTATGAAATGTGAGATCATAATTAAGCTTGTAATGATATAAGGATGATGTTGATTCATTTATGTGCATTACTATGATATGTTGAAAAGTGTTGATCTCACTAACATGAATGTATTGAAAGGCGATTCTCATACAATTCCTAATGACCTAATTCTGATAATATACAAGGGGTTAGTATCCTATGACCTAAAACTAAGTTATGATTATTAATGAAAGACATTTCAAAAAAGGACTTAGCTTAGCACCGAGTGAACTTGACAATGATAAGTGTTAATTTTCCATAGAGGAAGATTCACCCTATAGTTCCACATGAGGTGTTGACTCCCTTATGAGGGATACTCTTCCTATGGGTTCCCACGAGATGAGGATCCAATTGCCAAGTGGCATGTTCATAGTTCATACCTATCTCTTAGTTCTTGAACTTTGTTTCCCCCATAGGAAGACTAGCAAGTGGATCCACCTAGAAAGCTACATGTAGACCACCTTCTATCTATATAAGGTTTTATAACACCGGATTCCACACTTAGCTTTTGTTGTATATGTCAGTTAAGACAAATGTCCCATAAACTAAAATGAAGTACAAACCAACTATGGTGACTTAAGAGGTTTGACTTAGCTTAGGTAGGGGTATGGAGCTCTACCTATGCCTTGCACTAGTTTTCCTTGAAAGAAGCTTTAAAAGGTTGTTATTATATATGTGTATGTTTATAAGGGTACATGGTATGTATATGATGATCTTGCACATTGATGATAGTATATAATAATTTGTTTCACTTATGAACATGTTTTGGTCTCCATTTCTAAATTATGATGATATGTACTCTTAATGATATACCATGTGAAGTTGGACATTCCCTATAAGTCTTGTTGAGTTTACTTGATTGAGTAAGGTTATGTGGCTTTGCTTAGTCATTACACTTGTTGACTTAATGAGGTTTCACGCGTAATTGTCTTTCTTTGGTTATGTTGTAATGAACTCTTCTTATTCATGCTTGTGGCTATTATAACTTGATGATAGAGTTCCCTTGAGTATGTGTTCAATTATGTGAAATGCATGTTAACTTGAGTAGAGTTAGTATTGTTTGTCTTGTGATGTATATGTTTTTGACTTAATGAATATGTCTTATTGATTGGTATGGTCTTCTTGAATGTTCATAAGGCATTTCAAAGTAAATTGAGTACTTTAATAAATTGTCCCTTTTTAGCATGATTTCATGATATGTGTGCACATGGTCTCATACTTAGTACAAGTGGTTTACTAACCCCATTTCTCCCTTTTCCCCCAACATTTTAGGTTCCGCTCGTTGATGGGATTTTAAGATGACTTTGAAGGAAGGCTTGGAATTCTCATTCATCCAAGTTGGGTAGGTCCTCACTTTCCGAGGGCAATGCCGCTATCAAACTTATGATGTTGTTCTAGTTTAAAGACTTTTATGTTCTTTCTTTTCATTTGAGTACTAAATATTGTATAGCCTATATGTGTCTTTGTTACGTTGATGTATGGGATCTTCCCAATTGATACACTCTTATTTATGATGGTTATGAGATGAGACATCCGGTATAAAAAATATCTTATATCATATATATCTATGTGCAATAAAAGTAGAAGACTACGTAATCTTCCTATGCGAAGGGCTTATGTATACTCGTTATGAACATTATGTGTATGTAGAGGTTTATGTGAACCTCAATGTAGAAGTATTAAAAAGTTTTTAAAATTTCTGATATTTTTGACCTATGAATGTAATGATGTAAGCTAAGAGGGTAGTTTTCTTCAAAGAGGACGACGACGCAGGTTACATCTAGGGGGTGCTCCGCGGATGTGATAGAGACTTCATCTCATTTCAATAAGTCAACATTTTATTACTATAGTAACATTCATGCTTTTAAGAACTTCATATAGAGACCAACCTCTAAGACAACCCCTAAGATACACTACTGCAATGTGAAAGTAACATCTCATACTACTACTTCAACTTAGTTCTGCTTAAGAATCACCATAGACTAGGCACATCACACTCAGTCATTTACATAGACTTAATCAACATTAGACATAAGATTAATATACTTCATTAACATTAAACATATAATCAATATTCTTCAGTAATCATAATATAGTAACTTGTCATTTTATTTTCATTACAGGGACACACCAAGACTCCCTCCAAATGTCTACTTGTGCAATGCATAGATGATTTCCCATTCCACCACGTACCTTAAGTAGTACACCCTTAGGAAGGCATAGTTCATTACATTCATTTGTGGGGGGTAACATTAACCGACAAAGACCATGGACACTTCACATGGAATCCAGTATTAACCCCTACCGGATGAGGGATCCCAACTTGCCTAAGGTAGGGTCATTTTTTTAGCCTCTAAATGGATATCCTATATCTAGACCTATGCGGGCGCATAATTAAGGGATAAAGAGACTGCTTCTAAATACTACATCCCAACTCACGAAGCGTACTCATATCAAGAGCTACATTGGATACAACATCTCTACTCACGAAGAATATCCACCCCTTTGTCAAATCCTCTCGGTGCTAAGCATAAATCCCCAAAGTGTTTTAGATATTCATTAGCTATAGGTTAAGAGATTACTTCCTAAGTACTACATCTCAACCTATAATTTATTCATTGGAAAACTCTTAGGAATAGTGAAGTTTCTACGAGACAGTACATCTCAAGTCACGAAGAAAGTCCACCCTGAAATCCCCTATTTTCATTCATTAGAGTTCTATTGAGAAACCATTCAATAGACTCTCATTCATTACATTTTCAGTAGCTTCATTCATTTATTTATTGCGTGTGTGCGTATTGCGTATACTTGAGAAAACATTTTAGATAATTACCATCATTCATTACATTGTATTCTAAACATGATTATACTACATTAATCATAATCCACACACAATCATACTTCATATTCACGTCATACTTTAAGTAGTCATAGTATCTTCAAGACACTCATTCATAACTTCATAATATATCTCTATGCATATACTTCATAACATCATTTTACTTCACTTTCAATGTCTTCAAGTCCATAATAAGAATTCACATATACATCACGTAAACACCGCCACTATAAGTGGACCATACCACAAAATATAAATTCAAGAAGACTAGAACAATTGAAATAAACATACCCTTCAACCAAGCCTTCATCAACTTTACTCAATTCTCCCAACAATACATCATAATTAGGAATAATTGGCAGTAGATAATCATAATATAACATAGTATAAACACAATTCTAGCAATATCCTATCACATTCGCCAAACCCACTTCATATGCTAAAATTAGATATTTAGGATGTCCACGGGACCATGGAGTTTTTTTAGAATAAATTCATCAACTAACACTGAAAACATCATAATTCATCCATTAAAACCTTTTGATTCAAGGACCCATGCTTAGAATTCGAAATAGGAGAATTTAAGCTTTTTGAAACCTTTTGAAAAAGACTGTGGATTGGATACTTGAATGAGAGAAGAATAAAGGATGAAATAACCGTACCTTATTGGTATAAATCCCACGAAATTAGGGTTGAAACTTGGAGAATTGAACCTTCTCACTTGGAGCTTCAAAGCTTCATCAATGGAGGTTTTTGGAGAAAGAGAATTGGAGACCTTTTGTTTTGATCTTGAGGGTTTTGTTTTGATTGGTGAATTGGGGTTAAACGAGACTCACAAACCTTTATAATTAACTCCCAAAGTACCCAAAACACACCTATACTACTTAGACCTTTTAACCAAGTGTAATTTGACTTTAAAATAATGCGGTCAAATCTGGGACATGATTGCACGTCGCGGGGACACCTCAAAATCTTTGTTCTGGAATCAATTTTAAGGAACAATGGTTCGTTAAAAACCCACATCGAAAGGCAAAATAATTCCCTTTAAGTGTTGGCTGTGTGACGCGCAGGCAACTTCAATAACAGGCTATCTGATTGCTGCCTTGGCGGCTTTCTTGCCACACCTTGGGTCCTCCTCAAGGACCCTTTGGTTGGTTCTTGGGTAGCCATTCACAAACATTGACCCTTAACATATACCTCTAGGTTTTAGGGTCATCCCCAGTGACTTTATACTCCAAACAACACCTAAAAACATGCATAACAAAAAGGACAAATTAGCATGCCAAAATACTAGTTGTTAGACTCCGAAAAAGAATTAAGGTTATTTGAGCCTCTTGTGTTCCTAAAAGGTTTAAAGTATGTTGAGTAAGTGTTTTATAGTATGTATACTTGAGTTGAAGTGATTTGGAAGTCAAACGTCACGGGACGATCAAGACGTTCGCAGACTAGTCACCAAAGTGCCTTAGGTGTTTTTATGTGCTTATGTGTGTGTCATGGGATCATGATGTCCTTATATGAGTTATAATGATGCTAATATGCAGTGTGTTAATTTTCATGAAGTTTGGAGGTCAAACCTTTCAACAACATCCAAGAAGTTCAAAAGTTAGCCTTTTAGATGTACTAGTGTGTCCTTGTATGTTGGCCTTTATTTCATGTTCTTTTTGGAGTTTAATGTCACTGTAGTTGAACCTAGTACCTAAATACACATGTTAAGTGTCAAAACGTTCGAGTACGACTCTCCGAGGACCACCCAAAGGCCCCCAATGGAGGACCCAAACATTGGAATAGAGTCTGCCAAAAGCAGCGAGCATATCCAAGAATTGGACCTTGTTATCGCGACACGTACCTAGAACGCACCTAACCGACTCAAATTTTATTTGGGACAGAATGGGGAGGCTTCTCCGTAGCAGCCCACTCCCAGATCATATAGCGTCGTTCTTAAGTCAATTTTGACATGTCTAAAAGTTCCAATAACCATGGGGGTATTTTGGTAACTTAAAGGGACGGTTATAAACTGATTTTATGACTTATTTAATCCCTTTTCGAAGCAAAAATCCCAACAGGCAAAAACAAAATCAAAAATCCCAAATCACTCTTCTTCTCCGAATTTCTCAAACCTCCGTTAGAGGGAAAACTCAAGTTCAAGTTATGGGGTAGTTTTTCGTGGTTTCTTCTCAAATTTCTTATGGGTATTAAATAAATAAGATATGGTTATCCTTTATCTGTCAGACCTGAATTAAGACCCCAAACGAGACCGGCGTCGTTGACCTCTCACAGGTCGCAGATAAACCTACATATGTCGTTGTTACTTCATCTAGGTTAATTTTAGCGGAAAATTTGAACTTTTATTTATTTAAAATTTATATTGGAAAACATTGATCTCACATAATACTATCTACGCAAACTCATAAGCATTCACAATAACCATCTAAATTAAGATAATCAATTGAAAGATATAGTCATAAATATAGAGTTGCCAAAATGTCACCAATACAACATCTAAAAGTAAATACGAAAGAAACTCTAGTGGAACATACTCCATAGCTCATGCCTATGTCTAAGATAGAATAAATTAATAAGCATCCTCGAAAGCATGAGGGCCTACCAAATTCGTATGAAAGCTCCACGTCCGGATAACTTCTGCGTCAACTCGTAAGCTCTAACGTCCAGCTGCAGCTGCACCTAAAAGTACATATATGTATCGAATTAGTACACACCACATACATGCAGAATAGCTCCCTCATAACAATATGAGTTATGGAAAATCAAGTCAGTGGACTTGCAAAAATAGGATTAGGAAAGTCATGCCATGAGAGTAACATGCATCATTATACATACATATTGCACACAACACAAAACATATTGCATATAGCACATAACATATTGCATATAGCACATATCATAAATACATTTAATTCATTCATATGCCATGAGACCCTGGAACCATGGACTTAACATTAGGACTTTCCAAAATGAGATCTCAACATATGCGACCTCAACTAGGGAGCCTTCTTTAGCTAACACAGAATCTGCTTCATTCATTCATACGTACTTCATTTCATTTCATTCATAGGCTAGTGTAAACACCAGCTATACCTAGGATGTAGTTTAAGACTCTCATTAGGTTAACTGTGCAATGACTAAGAATAACCTAGTGTCATTACATAACTGTAGCTCATCTCTTGATTATCCTACCCAAACACCTTCGGTATCGTTCATTTCATTGTGTGCATTAGATGAGGCTGGCCTCATTATTTCTTTGGGAACTTTAATTATCATGAAATCCAGTGTCTACCCCACACCGAAAAAGGTGGAATCACCGGCCAAAGTGAAACCAAAACATGCTAGCATATATAGGGAGTTGAACCCTACTAGATCTCTATGTTGGCTTCATAGGTCCAATGACTAGGAGATATAAGGATACCCATACCTGTATGGATGGACATTATCATATCATGAGAATTACACAAACCTCTGCCTTCCCGAAAGAAGGAATCACCACTCATAGCTATCCTATCAGTGCTCAGTATAAAGTTCCATTTCATTAATCTCATACATCATAGAAGATGGCTTGTAGCATGAGGACATCATAGCTCATTAGATGATTTCTCATCTCATCATTAGTATTAAGTATATATTAACTTCAATACTTTCATTAGAGTGTTCATAGAGACTGGTCTCTTCATTAACTTTACACTCTCATCGATGAGTATGTTTTGATAAGATTTACTTAGGCTCAATTGATATTGCTCTCATATATCACATTAGCCTCTTATCATATTGTCACCACATTCATTAGCCTTAGCACATTTGCCCTTCATAATTACTCACCCTTTTCTACGTGAATGTTCATTTCATCATATGCCAATGCACTTGGTCTTTTAGTGTGAAGTACACTCTTACTTAACCCTTCTGGGGTCACATCATTCGTCACATAACATCTTAGGTTCACTTACTTTATAAATGTATGTTGTACTTATGAGTCCACACACACAATCCATGAGGCTTCATTCGTAATTCGTCTAAGTGATTCATAGTTACCCAAGGTTATTTGGTACAATACTTATGCATCTTGTAAGTATGCCAAGATCTCAGTATTGATCCTTAGAGGCTGCATCCATTTAATGATTTATTCACGTACGACTTATGTGTCAATATGGAATTCGGCAAGGGAACCCTATTACAAATCCCTTGTATAACACTTAGTTAGTTTTCTTTAAAAAATTTTGTTGACAAAAAATTCTTTGCTAGGGAACCCAAGATCCATCCCCCACACCTACACTTCCTTTCTTTATTTTTCTTGATTTTTTTGTCTTTAATATTTTGGCCTGGGGGACCCAAGATCGAATGCCCACGCCCACATTCCTTTCTTTTACTTTCTCTACTTGATTTCTTCGTTTAGACCAAGATGGTGTGGGATTTATTCCCCACAACCTCACCCTATTTTTATTTATATTTTCTCCTTACTTTCTCATTCGTCCAAGAGGTTGTGGGTTCAATCCCCACATAGATCATTTTATTATTTAATTTTTTATAACTTGTATATGGTAAGGTCTTGGGTTCAATCCACACTGACCTTATGCATTTATTTTTAATACTAAATTTTTTCACAGTATGTTGGCCGAAACAGAATTTCTGAAAAACAGGAAATTTGATCACCTTTTTGCAGTCCATTTTCTCACCCTCTTTCACGTTAAACATTAAGACATTTCGAGTAGTTTTTAGGGATATCCTTAGGTGCATTTTAAAGGTTACTTTCAGTCAATAATTATCATTCAATTCAGCAACTTTTAACTCATATGAACATCACGTTTTTAACATATTCGTATACACATAATTTATAACATTGAAACATTGCAATATCAATATTCAGACCGTGTCTAATTCACAACACGCACATGCAGAAACAAGTTAACAAACTTCACATTTTCGGAACACCTCTTTCATTTCTACATAATTCCGAATACGCATTCAAACACATAATCACAACCAGTCTTGAAATCATCTACCAGAAGTCATACCAACACATACTTGAATTTTTCAAAGGTTCTAATGACAGGGTAATGAAACGGGGATTACATTAGTTTTCGATTGTAAATAGACTGAACCTTAGGGGTCTCTTGGTAAAGGGATCAAGAGGGAAGAAAACCCATACCTGAAGTCGTTCAAAAATGTTCTTACGTGTTGCCAACCCCCCCACTAAGCTGGCGTCTCACCACCAAAATCACAAGAACAATCCGTCGAGAATTTTGTTTTTGCTTTTCGTTGTGAAGCTTATTTTGCTTTTGAGTTTTAGCGCTCAAGTTCTTCATGAACTTTATTGATTTGTTCTGTTCTTTTCTTTTACTCAAGAATAATTGTGCAAGTGATCGAGGTAGAACTAGAGAGAGACGTGAGAATGAGTGGTAGCTTAGGATTAGGATATTTAGTTTTGGAATTAGTCAAACTAGGACTCCTCATAAATTAATAAAAATCTGATTTTTTAAAGGCTTAGGTGAAATTAATAATTGTGCCCTTTCTTAAATCCGCTAATTAATGTAAATTAATAAATTTAACATTGCTTCCACCATGGATTGAACCCGGTGAAGCTTAACTTCTGAAAAAGGGTCAAATTCGGCCAACCCTACCCGAATTGCCCTCCTCTTTAAATTAATTAATTAATGAATCAAATACTTAGGGTAATTACAATACTACCCCTAGCCTGGAAAAGATCATTTTACCCCAAGACCATCCAAACCTAAGATGACCCCTTTCAAGTTCGGTAAAAACTCATCCGGGTGAATCTCTTCAATTCGGGTGTCCTACATGGTTGGTTATCACCTTGCCTAGATCAACTAACTCACCTAGTTGGTTATCTCGGCTAGTGCATAGGTTCTGAGGTCTGGTTCTATGCGCAACAAGTCGTGTGAACCCGATCTAATCCAGGCATTCTAGGTACATTTAAGCATTACTTAGCATAGTAATTTTCAGGTTGTTACATCATCCTTAGTTATCCATTCATTAAAGGAGTCAATCAAAGATTTTCAAATATGATTCAAAGATCAAAATTCACAATTTCCAATCTAGCCATGGGGTCTTTCTCAAAGTGATTTCAAAAGAATGTTTATTATAAATTGATGATTATCTACTATTTTAGAGATGAATTTCAATCCAATTTCATGATGAACCCATGTTCTCTCCAATTCTCAAATTAACCTATGTTTTGGGTATTGTGATCTTGACTTTGTATTGATTGAATTATGATTCTAACCTGTTGAATTTCTTATATTTAATGTCTAAATTGTATATTGATGGTGAATTTTTGATGAGTGATCCATGTGGATCAAGGTTTTATGGTTTGAATTAGATTAGTCTATTATTCTCCTATCTTCTCTAGATTGCTAATGTAGCTTCAATATGATCTTTATTCTATTGTAAGTTGAAGAATGATTTAGCTTATGTGATGATTTCTATAGTTACTGTTTTATACATGTATTTATGTTGAATTATGGGAATTGATCAATGATGATGAAAGTTTGGAGTAATTTTAAGTGATCTATATTCTCTTTACTCTTCTTATAGAACTTCTAGTTAATATAGCCTTGTATGGCTTTGTATGGCATGGTCCACTTATGTTGGCGATGTTTACCTTATTATTATGTGTTGTGATCATGGACTTTAAGAAAACTGTACCTTGAGAATGTGGTTATGATGATCACACAATGTGAAGTATTGTGCCTAGTCTCTAATGGTAGTTTATGATCTAGTTTAAAGTGATGATGCTTCCTATACATTCAAATGATTGGCTAGGTATAGTCTTCATGTTGATGTTTGAATACTCTTATGTAGTATGCTCCCTACCTATGAACCTTAACATGAATGTGTTGTCTTAAGCATGATTAGGAGTCTTAGATTCAATGTTGAAGTTGTCATATATCCTAGGCTATGATCGTTGGTGTGTGGTATATAGTTCCTATTACTCTATATATGAGTTTTATATGGTTTAAGGGGCTTAAATGTGTATTCTGATATTTGTAAGGTGGCTAACTAAATGTAGGATTGTTTCCTTTATAAATGTTGACCAATGTATACACACTCACACCTCATGCATGCTTATTAAGTAGTATAGGTTCATGGTGTCTAATAAAATGATAATTCTCATATGCACTAATGTCTACTACTATGTATGTCAATTATATGTTTATGAAGTATGATATGTATCCCTCAACTAGGATGACTTGATATATGTACTAGAAAGGTCAAGGGTATTGGACCTTGTCTATGCATTGCTTATGTGTACCTTGATAGGATAGTTCCCAGGTTTGGTTTTCTATGTACATGAATAGGAATGCATGAGTATGTTATGAATATGAATAGTATCCAAATGTGCTTATGTGAAAGGATTGCCCACATATATGCATACACATATGTATGATAATCTAGTCAATAGAGGGGCACTTGGAAGGTGTTCTCAAGGGTACCCTAAAACTAGATAGGTGCTTGAATATGCTATAAGTATATGAGGAGTCAATATCCTTAACCTATGCTTTATAAAGAAATGATAATAAAGACTTTTTCAATTAAGGGAACTTAGCTTAACACTAAGTGAACTTGACATTGAAATTGTCACGACCCAAAACCGAACCGCGAGTGGCACCCACACTTATCCTACTATGTGAGCGAACCAACCAATCTAATCCCAATATTTCAAACATAAGTAACAAAATACAATGCGGAAGACTTAAACTCATTAATAAAAATCAATTCGATAACTTATAAAAACTCAACATCTATTATTCCCCAAAATCTGGAAGTCATCATCACAAGAACATCTATCCTCAAATTACTAAAACTAAGAGTATCTAACAAAGCTAAAATAAGTAAAAGCTAGTCCATGCCGGAATTTCGAGGAATCAAGACGTGAAGAGGAAGATCCAGTCCAAGCTAGAAGCATTAGCTCACCCTGAAATCCGGTGTAATGAAGACTGGCTAGAGTTGCGGTTGAGTTGAAGACGACGGTACATTTGCTGCACTCCACAAATAACAAAGAAAACAAATACAAGTAGGGGTCAGTATAAAACACAAGTACTGAGTAGGTATCATCGGCCAACTCCAAATAGAAAACAGTATATATCAAATAATATCATAAATCAACTACAATACTCAACATGTAGCAACAACAAGTACTATAATCATTAATAAGTACCGCCAAGTTCACCCATGAGGACTCAAGCCTCAATACCATACTCATTTGGGAATTAGGTTCATTAGATTGAGTATATTAACATCTTTCAAGATTCATTATCTTTATTTCTCTCGTGTCGGTACGTGACACTCCGCTCCCCTACTCTATGTGTCGGAACGTGACACTCCGATCCCCTAATTCTATGTGTTGGAACGTGACACTCCGATACCCTAATTCTACGTGTCGGTTCGTGACACCCGATCCCCTTATTCTACGTGTCGGTTCGTGACACCCGATCCCCTAATCTCACTACTTTCGTTCATCAAGCCTTCTTTTATACCAAGGCATCATCATTAAGAAAGTAGATTAGGGTTTTTCAAGATTTAGGATTCAATAGCTTCATCATGCTTATTTTATCACAATTATTTAATCACATTCATGCAAGCATACAATTAAGCATATAGAAGGGTTTACAATACTACCCAATACATATCATTCGCTATTAAGAGTTTACTACGAATAGCATAAAAACCATAACCTACCTCCACCGAAGATTAGTGATCAAGCAAGCAAATTCCCCAAAGCTTTGTTTCCTCTTCGGTTCTCCTCTTTCTCGTTCGTGCGTTCTCCTCTCTCTCTCTCTGTTCTTTCTATTTTTCTTATTCAAACCCTCTTTCTTTTACCCTAATTAGCATATAATTAAGTATAAAAGATGATGAATTAACCCATTAATTAATTCAAGGTTATCTCCTTTAACCCCCAAGTAGTTAAATTATTAACATTAACCCACTAAATTTTATAATTATAGCAGGAATAGTCCAAAACGCCCCTTAAAATATTTACAGAAATCCGACCCAGCCTGGGATTACGCAACCTGTGACGGTCCGTTATGGCTGTGATGGTCCGTCGCAAAGTTCAGAGAGTTAATTTATGTGGAAAATGTGTAACGGTCCGTCGAGCCCACGACGGTCCGTCCTGCCATTCAATCACGAAGTTCAGAGAGTCGATTTGAGTACCAAAATTTCAGAATTCCAAGTGTTTTGGAACGAGACCCCCTCGACGGTCCGTCGTGCCCATGAAGGTCCGTCGTGGGTTCCGTCGACTCAGACAGTTTTTCTCGAAATAAAATATGCTGCTCAAAACGACTTAACAGGTCGTTACAATAGATACCAATTTACCCATCGTTCGTCCTCGAACGATCACAAGAAGAAAAACAAGGGTTAAAAGGAGTACCTGAATCTGTAAACAGGTGTGGGTATCTTTCTTGCATATCAGCCTCCTTCTCCCAAGTGGCCTCTTCAACTGGTTGATTCTTCCATTGAACTTTGATGGATGAAATCTCCCTCGACCTCAACTTGCGAATTTCTCTATCTAGAATGGCAACAGGCTCCTCCTCATAAGACAAATTCTCATCAAGCAGAACCGAATCCCAACGAATGATGTAGTTTCCATCCCCATGGTATCTTTTCAACATAGACACATGAAATACCGGATGCACTCCTGACAGTCCTGGAGGCAAGGCTAATTCATAAGCCACCTTCCCTACTCGCTTAAGTACTTCAAATGGTCCAATATACCTTGGGCTTAGCTTACCTCTCTTACCAAACCACATCACCCCTTTCATGGGTGGAACCTTCAGCAAGACTTATTCACCCTCCATGAACTCCAAGTCTCTAACCTTTCGATCCGCATATTCCTTTTGCCAACTTTGAGCCGCTAAAAGCTTTTCTTGAATAGATTTCACCTTCTCTATTGAATCCCTCAACAGATCAGTACCCCAAGGTCTAACCTCAAATGCATCAAACCAACCAATGGGAGACCTACATCTTCTCCCATACAATGCTTCGAATGGAGCCACATCAATACTTGAGTGATAGCTATTATTGTATGAAAACTCCGGTAAGGGTAAGAAGTTGTCCCAATGACCACCAAATTCTATCACACATACACGAAGCATATCCTCCAATACTTGAATCGTTCGCTCAAACTAACCATCGGTCTGAGGGTGAAATGAAGTACTAAGGTCTAACCTAGTACCTAATTTCGCATGCAATGTTCTCCAAAACATAGAAGTAAACTGCGTACCTCTATCTGATATAATGGAGAGTGGAACTCCATGCAGTCGAACAATTTCTGAGATATAGATTTTGGCTAACTTCTCTGCATTGTAAGTCACCTTGACCAGAATGAAGTGAGCAGACTTAGTTAATCTGTCCACAATTACTCAAATAGAATCAAACTTACCCAATGTCTTTGGAAGACCAACCACGAAGTTTATTGCAATTCTGTCCCACTTCCATTCAGGAATGGGCATTCTCTGAAGTGTTCCTCCGGGCCTCTGGTGTTCATACTTTACTTGTTGACAATTTAGACATTTGGCAACAAAATAAACAATGTCTCGCTTCATTCTACTCCACCAAAAGTGTTGCTTTAGGTCACGGTACATCTTGGTTGCTCCAGGATGCATAGAATATCCGGAACTATGAGCCTCTGTAAGAATAGTGTGGATCAAATTATCAACACGGGGCACACATACCCTTCCCTTAATTCTCAAAACACCTCCCTCATCAATTATTGCTTCTTTAGCCTCTCCTCGCAACACCATATCCCGAATTCGACTTAGTTTCTCATCATCAAACTGTTTTCCCTTGTTCTTGTCAAGAAAAGAAGATCTCGCCTCTACACAAGCCAGAAATCCTCCCTTCTCATTTACTTCTAGCCTCATAAAGTCATTATCCAAGTTTTGGATTTCTCTAGCCAACGGGCGTCTAGAGACTTGTAAGTGGGCTTAACTTCCCATGCTTCCTGCTTTTCTACTTAAGGCGTCTGCCACAACATTAGCCTTTCCTGGGTGATACAAGACGGTAACATCATAGTCTTTTAGTAGTTCCATCCATCTATGGTGATCTGTGTAGACTTCACACTTGACCCCATAAAGATAGTGTCTCCATTGCTTTAATAAAAACAGTACCACAGCCAACTCCAAATCATGGGTCGGATAGTTACGTTCATGCACCTTTAATTTCCTCGAAGCATAAGCAGTCACATTCTTCTCTTGCATTAGCACTGCACCCAAACCACAATAGGATGCATCACAATAAACAATGAAATTCTTACCCTCTACTGGCAAGGTAAGGATAGGTGCAGTAGTCAGCAAGGTCTTGAGTTTCTGAAAGCTTTCCTCACATTCATCCGGCCATACAAATGGAACATTCTTCTTAGTCAAGTTCGTCAAGTGGGAAGCAATAGAAGAGAATCCCTTGACAAATCGACGGTAGTAGCTAGATAAACCAACAAAGATCCTTATTTCTGACACATTAGTAGGTCTTACCCAATTCTTCACTGTCTCAATCTTAGAAGGATCTACCATCACTCCATCCTTAGAAACGACGTGCCCCAAGAAGGACACTGAATCTAGCCAAAACTCACACTTGGAGAACTTGGCATACAGCCTTTTTTCCCTTAATACTTCCAACACAATCCTCAAATGCTCCTCATGTTCCTTCTTACTCTTGGAGTATATCAGTATATCATCAATAAATACGATCACAAAGAGATCCAGATATGGCTTAAAAATCCTGTTCATCAAGCTCATGAAAGAAGCAGGGGCATTCGTAAGACCAAAAGACATCACTACAGATTCGTAATTCCCATACCTGGTTCAAAAAGCAGTCTTTGGCACATCCGTTGCCCGTATTTTCAATTGATGATAACCGGATCTCAAGTCAATTTTAGAGAAGACACAAGCACCTTGTAACCGATCGAACAAGTCATCAGTGCGAGGAATGGGATACTTGTTCTTAATAGTTACCTTGTTCAACTGTCGGTAGTCTATGCACATCCGAAATCTCCCATCCTTCTTCTTCACAAATAACACCGGACTACCCCAACGAGATGCACTTGGTCTAATGAAGACTTTGCTCAACAACTCTTGAAGTTGGGCCTTTAACTCTCTTAACTCCGCGGGAGGCATTCTATAAGGGGGTATAGAAATGGGGCGAGTACCCGGTTCCAGATCAATGCAAAAATCAATATCTCTATCCGGTGGCATACCACGAAGATCTGCAGGGAACACATCCAGAAACTCACGGACTACCGAAACCGACTCAATTGAATGTACTTGGGTAGTGTCATCCCTGAGATGTGCCAAGAAAGCTAAACACCCCTTACTAACCATTCTCTTAGCACGAAGAAAGGAGATAATACGAACCAGAGTGGAAGTGTAGTCGCCCTCCCACACTAACGGATCTGTCCCAGGCTTGCCTAACGTCACAGTTTTAGCATTACAATCCAAGATCGCAAAATTCGGAGAAAGCCAAGTCATACCCAGAATTACATCAAAAATCAACCATTTCTAAGATAACCAAGTCTACATAAGTATTGCTCCCACAAAAGTCACTAAACAAGACCTATATACTTTTTCAACTATCACAGACTCACCCACCGGAGTAGAAACACGAATAGGCATGTCAAGCAATTCACAATGTAAATTAAGACTAGTAGCAAATGAGGAAGATACATATGAAAACGTGGAGCCAGGATCAAATAATACAGAAGCCATGCAATCACAAACCAAAAGATTACCTGTGATAACAACATCAGATGTCTCCGCTTCAGATTTCCCAGGGAAAGCGTAACAATGGGCCCTATCGCCGGTCTGCCCGTTGCCCCTACCATGTTGTGCTGTAGTGGATCCAGTTTGCCCATCACCCCGGCCGTTTTGGTGACCACCATTACCTCGGCCACCACGCCCTCCAGAATGACGGCCTCTTCCATGACCACCTCTACCTCTAGCTATTGGGGGTCTATAACTCTGTTTTGGACAATTCCTCCTAATATGTCCAGTCTCCCCACATCCATAACATTCTCTGGGGTCTAGCATAGGTCTCTGTGAGAATGACGAAGTCTGCGGATAACCTCCAAACTCAGAGAAGTGTTGACCGGTCTGCGGCGGACCCCCAACTACAGTCTGTAGTGAAGACTGAATTGGTCGGACTGAGTAACCTCCTGAAACCTGTCCTCTAGAGTAAGAACCATTAAACTCACCTCCCTTTCGAAACCTTTTTGATGTCGATGACATGGTGAAGTCATCTGGCTTCACTCCTTCAACCTCTATCACGAAGTCTACCACTTCTTGAAAGGATTTTGCCGTAGCCGCTACCTGTAAGGCTGAAATCCGCAATTCTGACCTCAACCCCTTCACAAAACGGCAAATCCGCTCTTGTGGGCTGAAACAAAGTTGGGTAGCATACCTTGATAATGCACAAAACTTAGCATCATATGCAGTAACCGACATCCTTCCTTGCTCTAGGCTCAAAAACTCATCTCATTTCCTATCCCTCAAAGTCCGGGGGATATACTTCTCCATAAACAAGCTAGAGAATGAGGCCCAATTCATAGGTGGTGCCTCTGTTGGTTGACACTCAACATGTGACCGCCACCACATTTTGGCGTTCCCTTGAAACTGATGAGTCACAAACTCAACACCAAACCGTTCTACTATACCCATCTTGTGTAGTAGCTCATGACAGTCAACCAGAAAATCATAGGCATCCTCAGATTCAGCACCCTTGAAGACTGGAGGTTTTCAATTTCAAGAACTTACTGAAAAGTTCATGCTGATCATTTGTCATTATAGGCCCTGTAGTCAGACGAGGAAACGTGCCTCTTTCCAATGAGGCATCCATGCGGGGAGCCACAGTAGCTGCATGTTGTACCTCCGGACCCTGAGGTGCTGGTGTAGCAAACACTGGAGGTGTCTGGCCCTGATCAGATAACCCGCTAAGATAAGCAAGAACCCGATTGATCATCTCTGGGGTAGGTTGGGGTGGAAATCCCTCATTCTGTACTTGTTCATTCTCCCCTTCCTCACCCTCTCTTACCACTTCCTCAGTTGGTGGAGGAGTCACCGCCCTAGTACCAGATGGGCTAGGTGCTTGTCCTCTTCCCCTGAGGACGTCCTCCCACGAACTCTTCAACGGCCTCTTGCCACTACTCCTCTTCGAGCTACAACCCCAGTGGCTGGCTCAGACGCATCTTGTCTTGCCAGTGTTTGTGTTGGTGCAGTCGTTGCTCTAGTTCTAACAATCTACGAAATAGAGTGAAGATGGTCAGATACCAATTTGTATCACCTAGATACCAATTGGATCCAAGTAATAGCACGAAAGAAAGAAAAAAAGAATGGAATTTTCCTAAAGTCTTATAGCCTTTCAAAGAAAAGTAAAGGCGTCCCCATACCGTTCCTTAAGACTCTACTAGACTCGTTCTTTTGTGTGATACCAACGAACCTAATGCTCTGATACCAAGTTTGTCATGACCCAAAACCGAGCCGTGAGTGGCACCTATACTTATCCTACTATGCGAGCGAACCAACCAATATAACCCCAACATTTCAAACATAATTAACAAAATACAATGCGGAAGACTTAAACTCATTAATAAAAATCAATTCAATAACTTATAAAAACTCAACATCTATTATTCCTTAAAATCTAGAAGTCATCATCACAAGAACATCTATCCTCAAATTACTATAATTAAGAGTATCTAAGAAAGCTAAAATAAGTAAAAGCTAGTCCATTCCGGAATTTCGAGGCATCAAGACGTGAAGAGGAAGATCCAGTCCAAGCTAGAAGCATTAGCTCACCCTGAAATCCGGTGTAATGAAGACTGGCTAGAGTTGCGGTTGAGTTGAAGACGACGGTACGTTTGCTGCACTCCACAAATAACAAAGAAAACAAATACAAGTAGGCGTCAGTACAAAACACAAGTACTGAGTAGGTATCATCGGCCAACTCCAAATAGAAAACAGTATATATCAGATAATATCATAAATCAACTACAATACTCAACATGTAGCAACAACAAGTACTATAATCATTAATAAGTACCGCCAAGTTCACCCATGAGGACTCAAGCCTCAATACCATACTTATTTGGGAATTAGGTTCATTAGATTGAGTATATTAACATCTTTCAAGATTCATTATCTTTATTTCTCTCGTGTCGGTACGTGACACTCCGCTCCCCTACTACTATGTGTCGGAACGTGACACTCCGATCCCCTAATTCTATGTGTTGGAACGTGACACTCCGATCCCCTAATTCTACGTGTCGGTTCGTGACACCCGATCCCCTAATTCTACGTGTCGGTTCATGACACCCGATCCCCTAATTCTACGTGTCGGTTCGTGACACCCGATCCCCTAATTCTACGTGTTGGTTCGTGACACCCGATCCCCTAATTCTACGTGTCGGTTCGTGACACCCGATCCCCTAATCTCACTACTTTCGTTCATCAAGCCTTTTTTTATACCAAGGCATCATCATTAACAAAGTAGATTAGGGTTTTTCAAGATTTAGGATTCAATAGCTTCATCATGCTTATTTTATCACAATTATATAATCACATTCATGCAAGCATACAATTAAGCATATAGAAGGGTTTACAATACTACCAATACATATCATTCGCTATTAAGAGTTTACTACGAATAGCATAAAAACCATAACCTACCTCCACCTAAGATTAGTGATCAAGCAAGCAAATTCCCCAAAGCTTTGTTTCCTCTTCGTTTCTCCTCTTTCTCGTTCGTGCGTTCTCCTCTCTCTCTCTCTTTGTTCTTTCTATTTTTCTTATTCAAACCCTCTTTCTTTTACCCTAATTAGCATATAATTAAGTATAAAAGATGATGAATTAATTAATTAATTCAAGGTTATCTCCTTTAACCCCAAGTAGTTAAATTATTAACATTAACCCACTAAATTTTATGATTATAGCAGGAATAGTCCAAAACGCCCCTTAAAATATTTACAGAAATCCGACCCAGCCTGGGATTACGCAACCTGTGACGGTCCGTCATGGCTGTGATGGTCCGTCGCAAAGTTCAGATAGTTAATTTCTGTGGAAAATGTGTGACGGTCCATCGTGCCCACGACGGTCCGTCCTGCCATTCCGTCACGAAGTTCAGAGAGTCAATTTTAGTACCCAAATTTCAGAATTTCAAGTGTTTCTGAACGAGACCCCCTCGACGGTCCATCGTGGGTTCCGTCGACTCAGACAGTTTTTCCCGAGATAAAATCTGCTGCTCAAAACGACTAAACAGGTCGTTACAGAGGTGTTGACTTCCCTTGGAGGAATACTCATCTATGGACCAACATTAGGTGTTGACTTCCCTTTTGAGGAATATTCACCCATGGTTTCTCATGAGAGGAGGCCCCAACTACCAAGAGGTATGAAGAGGGAATACATATCTCCTAGTTCCATAAAGTATGTTTTCCACATAGGATCTAGCAAAGTGAATTCACTTAGGATGCTAGGACATATTCTAATTTTCTACCTTTTTTAGGTGAGGATACCTTCCGTTAGTGTAAGGCTCTACGACACCAAATTACATGTTTAGCACCCATGGTCTTAGTGTAGGTTAAGGCTATAATTTCCTTAAAGTAATATGGACAATGGAAGTAAATGACTAGGACCCTAACTAGGATAACCTAAGGGAAGCTTCTTAATGTAGGTGGGGGTATGAGACTTCACATATGCACAAGTGGATCTTGAAAAGAGTTCTAGAAAGGTGTTTTAATGTATATGATTATGTTTATAGTCCCTATGCATGACAGGTAGTGTTGTCTACTTATTGTGATGATATGCATGGTATGAGTCTATATGATATTTCCCTACCTTGTATGCATAGTATGGGTATTATTGACTATATGATAAAGTCTTGCTACACGTGAAGGGTTGTCTATGCTTGTCTTGTTGATGTATGAAATGCATGTTAAGGCTTGTAGTTTATTTGTAGGTTTATTTAGTATGTGTGAGGTTATGGGGATTCACATGTACATTGCACAAGTAGACTTAGGAAGGGATTATGAGTAGGGTTCAATATGAAGCTTATGAAGTGAAGTCCTAGTATGTTATTGTGACTATTGCCTTGTTATGATTTTGTTGGAAGTCTTGACTTTTATATGGTCTTGTAATGAGTCTTTCTATGTGGTCCTTAAAGTATGTTTGGTCATATGTGATTTATGTATCTTATTGCATGAAATACTTCTAAGAATGCATCTGTTCGGTCAATGAAGGTTTTATACAAGATTTTCTAGTCGCCTTAAAGTGATGCTTGAGTGTATATATTGTTATGGGTCTTTGTCTATACATTGCACCAAGAGTCACTATAGGGTTACTTGGGAGGATACGGAGTTAATGTAAAAGGAAAGAGTTCCCTATAAAAATGAAATAAGTTCACTGTAATTGTAAATGTGCTTACTGTAAAGTGGTGATTCTGTGCCTTAAATGCAATGTGCGGTTTTATATGATGTGTGACTATTTAATATGCCTACATGAAATATGTAAATAAAATAAATGCTTTTGTATCATGGTTTTATGAGATTTTCACAAAAAGGCATGATGCATGGTTTCAAAGTAAAATGTCCCTTTTCAAATGCATGTTTTTGCATGGTTGCCATATTTAGTGCATTCTTGTATTAACACAATTCTTCTATACCTTTTTACACAAAGTGTAGGTTATGGTTGCTTAAAGGATGTCTCTAAGGTGAAGAGCTTGATATGTGTTTCCCAAGCTCAAGAAAAGAATCCTTATGTTCCAAGGATATCCTATGTTAAGTTTATATTCAATGTATTGTAGTAGCTTAAATAATATGTTATGATGTAAAAGGGCCGTGTCCCTAATCTATTCTATGATGTTGAGTCTAAGATGGAACAAGAGACTTAGAGTCTAACTATGTATTATGACATATATTTTTATATAATGGAAGTGATGTTCTACCGTATGATGTGCTATGAAAAGTTTTAAATTTCCGGCTAAATTTACTAATGACAATGAAATGAATTATTACTATGGGCTTGTATAAGACCTATGAGAGGTCAAGTGTGCCATGTTACTTCTAGGGTGTGCTCCAAGGATGTGACATTAGTTTCCAAACATCATGGTCGTTCTTTTACATTTGACATTCAAACTCTTTAGATTGACTTCTAAAGTTATTATTCATCATTTTAATACCTTATTGACACATAAAACTCATTTTAGGCTCTATTTTATCCTAGTTAATTTTGAGGTTTGTGACAATTATACATGTCTTCAATTGAAAATCTTAAAAATTAGCGGGTGTAAATGTCACATAAATTTAAAGGAAGCAGTTGGCTACAACTATTTATAGGCATATAGGTCACATAGATGTATAATTCTTAAGTTAAAGAAAATAATCACAAATTGTATCATGAGTTGCATGGTTCATTAGTTAATTATTACAAGTCTTTACATGCATTTGAGATCATATCCTATTTTGTAGCGTTGGGTGGATATTTTTTGGACTACTACGTGCGACACTATTTTGTGCACATAATTCAGATAGAGTCCATTGGAATTTCACATCGTGGATTGACATAATTGATACATGCCTACAAGAGGATCATACGAGAACCTTAGGGGGCATACCGTGATAGACCTTTTAGCCTAGACTATGAGATTGCATGCATTTTATTGACAATGGGCTATAGATTCCATACAAGGTTCATTGATCATGAATGGTAGGATATCATGTGACTCCCTCACAATTATTCTTACGAAGAGACAAAAATCTATAAAACTAAGTAAAGATATCAATTAGGAAAACATTAGGAATCTTATATATATATATATATATATATATATATATATATATATATATATATATATATATATATATATATGTAACACTCGAAAGTCTGTAACTTGGTCTAGATACTCACATGATGGAGTTAGAGTTGAAAACATTATTCATAATCCTAAATAATATATTTAAACTAATTAGGAATTGTTTGAGTAAAAACGTTAAGAAATGACCATGACATCTGGAGAATTGTGAAATATGTGCTAGTGTGCCTTGGCATGTTTTATGGGGTTTTAAGAGTGAGAACTTAGTGAAAATTGGTAAAACGTGTTAAATACATATAACAGTGTTTTTAGGGTCGAAACGTTCGGGTATGACTCCTTAAGAACAACCCTAAGGGTCCTTGGAGAGAACCCTACCATTTGACCCAAAACTATCATTTGGGATAGTGGGCATCTAGAGACAAACCACGAGCCGTCGTTTGATCAACTCTCCGTCAATGGATCCGTGGGTATAAAATTAACCATTTACCCAAAATGTCCAAAATGACAAGTCTTTATCCCAAACCACGAATCAGCAAGACTATTCGTGGTCGAATCGATGGACCGTTGGTCGGGGTTGATTTCACTGTAAACTTTAAGTTAGGGACTTAATTAGTTAGTTGGTTAGTTAATTAATTAAGGTTTAAGGGTGACTAATTAAGTTTGTTCTTGGTCTTCATAAAGACTAAACCTCATCAAACTAATCTAACATTCCAAATTTCCCAAACCCCATTCTCTCAAACTTCTCTCTACTTTCTCTGTAAATTTAAAAACTCCATTGAAGACCAATATCAAGGATAATTAAGGCTTCAAGTCTTAATATTTTATTCATAAAAAAACTAAGGAATCCTAAGGTATTGAAGCTATTCACTCTTGGGATCTCTTTTCCCAAAAGGCTCTTCAAAATTGGTTCCTAATGAAGTGAAAAACATGGGTTTCATTTAAATTTCGTAATTGATCTTTCAAATTTATTTTATTTTGGTGGAAATTTATTATTATTGATAGATTATGATTAGATATGGATGAATTGCTGTAGTTGTTAGTCTTTGACCTAGTTCTATGAAGAAATCATGATTGAATCCTTTTCCCCTTACCCTATGTTCTGAATTGAGGTGGAATTAATTAGTGATGATGCAATTGACTTAGTTCTTGTATGAATTAATAATATATGATGTTAATAAGTGGATTCATGGATGAATATGGTTGGATTGACAGTAATATCTTCAAGGAGGCTTATGAAGGCTATGTGGAAAGACTTTATGATCTTAAGTTCTTTATTTCAATGATGATGACTCATACTTGATAATGGTATTCAATTGAAGTATTGCATGTGATTAGATTAAGAAGATGATAAAATGATGAATATGATGAAATGACTTGAGTATGTGAATTGTGAGATCATGTTAAGGCTATGATGATACAAGGTTGAATATAAATCACTTGTGTGCCTTACTATGATATGATTATGAAATGTTGATCTCAAATGAAGGGTTGTGATGAAAGGACATTTTCATGCAATAATTAATGATCTAATGACATGATATACATAGTTTTATTCTCCTAAGACCTATACTAAGATATGATGATTAAGAAAGGCTTAACAACATTTCAAAAAGGGACTTTAACTTAGCACCAAGTGAGCTAGTTTTGAAAGGTGTCCCCTCCCAATGTGGGAATTTATGTTCACGAAGGTGCTCATGAGATGGTGACAATAATGAAATTCTGCATAAAGATGGTGTAATATATATCTCTTAGTTCTTTAATTATGTTTCCATAATGGAATACTAGCTAGTAGATCCATCTAGAATGCTATGTTCATATTTTGGATCTACCATGACAAGTAGACCACCTTCTTTCAGTGTAGGGTTTTATGACACCGGATTCCATGTTTAGCACACATGGTCTATTGTCGGTTAAGGCAATTGTTTCCGAAAGTAAAATGAAAGTAATAATGTGAACACTAACTAGGGAGACTTATAGGGTTCTACTTAGTGTAGGTCGGGGTATGGACTCTACTTATACATGTAATAAGTTGATCTTGATGGAAGTCCTAGGATGTTTTTCCTATGTAATTA
Organism: Solanum peruvianum; assembly: GCA_027705065.1. NCBI lineage: Eukaryota > Viridiplantae > Streptophyta > Magnoliopsida > Solanales > Solanaceae > Solanum > Solanum peruvianum. The sequence continues at coordinate 17,766,315 of JAKWJD010001756.1, forward strand.
TGGTATGAATGAAATGTATAACGCGAATTTACATGTTGATGATCCTATATGATGTTAGTTTCATTGATGAACATGCTCTTGGTCTAAATTGATATACATCAGTATGAATATGCATTATATAAAGATATATGAAATATAGACATTGCTTATGATCCTTTGCTTTATTTTAGTTGATTATATGGGGTTATAGGGCTTCATAAAAGATTTGCACTTGTAGACATGGGAAGGGGTTGTGAGTAAGGGTCTGTATGTTGTGATGATATGAACTCTCGTACATAATTTGTTTTTATGACATTATTTTGGAGTTGTTATGGTTATATGATCTTGATACGATGTCATTCATGTTTATATGACCTTATGTTTATAATATCCATGTGGACTTGATTTTATGATGATGTTGGTCTTGTATTGAATATGGAATTCTCTTAAGTGAATAAGTGATATTTTTCTTGTATATGTTCTTAATTATGCATAAAGGCTTTTGAAAGTTACTTAACATGGTTTTGAACTAAATGTCCTTTTAAGCATGATTTCAGTGGTTTTACTTGCATATGTTTCCATACTTAGTACATGTAGTTTTGTACTAACCCATATTCTTTGCCATTTATCAAACAATATAGGTTCGGGTCATTGAAGTATCAAAGTTGCTTTGCAAGAAGACTTGGAATTTTCCCCAAGTTTTTGGTAGGTTCCCAAGTTTGAGGATGGTGCCATTTGTTCTACCTTAGTAATATTGCTATTGTCTAAAGACATTCATTTATTCCCTATTCTTGAAGATAATTTTTGTAAGCCCTATGTGGCAGTATGAATTTTTATGAGGTCTCTGCCCGAATGTTGTATTTCGGTTTAGATGGTTTAATGTGAGACAAAGTATTAGACTAATTCTTATGTATTGATTATGTTGACTAAACGAGAAGCCTATGTAAGCTTTACTTAGCGAGGAGTCTAGGTGAAATCCATATATCATATGTGAAAATTCTATTTATACCTCAATAAGTAAAATGTTTTAAATTTATGCATTTTTTACTTATGTTATGTTATGACGAATGCTAAGGTTAGTTTAAGTCCTTTCCGAGGCCGCCACCGCCGCTTATGTCTAGGAGGTGCTTCCCAGTCGTGAAAAACTTAGTATCATAGCATGAGGTTGAAACAATCTTGGGATTGATGTCTCACTAAAGCACGTCTACATAGAGTTTTGTACATGGTTGTGAATCATGCCATACCTATGAATGAGAACATATGTGGTGCTTAGGAATTCTCAATTTTTTCGTAAAATCTTGAAAGTCGTGCCTCAAGAGGGGTAACTCTATGTGTCCTATTCTTCTAACCCTTTTATTTATGTTGTAGGAGATGACTAGGAGAAGGTCAGCCACAAGGAGAGTGGAGGAAGATTTGGCTAATGCAGGAATTCCTCCCCAAGAGAACGAAGCTCCTTCACAAGGAAACCAAGTTCCTCCACAAGACCAACCTCCATTCATTCCTCCACCTATGACGGATGGAGAGATAAGGTCGGATTTTCTAAACTTTGATCAAACTATGACAACTCAATCTCAATCCGTGACAACTCAAGAAAATCGGTTAGTTGGACCCCGTGTTCAACAAAATTCTAATACCATGGCTTCTCGCTTGAGGTACTTTACAAGGATGAACCTCCGATGTTCTAAGAGTCAAAGGTGAATGAAGACCCCCAAGACTTTTTTGATGAGGTCTACAAATTCCTATATGCTATGGGGGTGAGTTCCAATAAAAAGGCTGAGTTATCCTTCTATCAACTTAAGGATGTAGCTCAACCATGGTATACCCAATAGAGAGATAATAGGTCTTTAAGAGGGGTCCAATAACTTGGGAGGTGTTTAGAAGGGATTTCTTTGATAGGTTCTTTCCAAGGGAGAAGGGGGAGGCAAAAGTGTAAGAGTTCATTAACCTTTGTCAATGAGGTATGGGTGAGTAAGAGGAATCTCCCGATGTGGTGACCGGTATGTTGCAAGTCTTCATTATTGATGTTTATGCTTTACTTGACCCCGATGCTACTTAATCATTTGTAACTCCTCTAGTATCTAAAAAATTTAATGTTCTACTCGATTTTTTGATTGAACCATTTTTGATTAAAAACTCGGTGGTTACTCCGTTGTTGCTAGAAAAGTCTTTAGGAGTTGTCCTATATGATTGATTAATAGAGATATATGGGTGGATGTGGTAGAACTTGATATGGTTGATTTTGATGTCATTTGGGGAATGGATTAGTTGCATGCTTGTTTGCTTCTATTGATTATAGAACAAAGGTATTTAAGTTCAAGTTTCCTACTTAACCCGTCTTAGAGTTGATGGGGGTAATTTAATCCCTAGAGATTGTATTATTTCTAATCTAAAAGCTTGTAAACTGATCTCTAAGCGGTGTCTTTACCATATTGTAAGAGTCAAGAATCTCGAGTCTTAAATTCCTCCTTTAGAGTCGTTCCCCGTAGTGAAGGATTTTCTAGAAGTCTTTCCCAATTACTTGCACGGAATTACTCCAGAATGTGAAATAGACTTTCGTATTGACTTATTACCAGATATGAATCCCATTTCTATCCCTCGTTTTTGGATGGCTCCGACGTAGTTGAAAGAGATAAAGATTTAACTCAAGGACTTATTACCCAAGGGTTTCATAAAATGTAGTATTTATCCATGGGGAGCTCCGGTATTGTTTGTTAAGAAGAAGGATGGGTCCCTTAGGATGTGCATTGATTATCGTCAACTCAATAAGATCACCATTAAGAACAAATATTCTCTCCCTCGGATTGACGACTTGTTTGATCAACTCCAAGGGGCAAGATACTTTTCTAAGATTGACTTGAGGTCGGGGTATCACCAACTTAGGGTAAGATTTGAGGATGTACCTAAAAGGGAAATCCAAACTAGGTATGGTCATTATGAGTTCCTAGTGATGTCTTTTGGTCTCACTAATGCCCCGACGACTTTTATGGACCTTTTGAATAGAGTGTTCCAGAATTACCTTGATGTATTTGTAATTGTCTTCATTGATAATATCTTGGTATATTCGAAAAATGAGGGTGAGCATACAGACAACTTGAGGGTCGTATTGATGGTCTCTAGAAACATAAATATTTTCCAAGCATAGAAAATGTGATTTTTTTTAGATTGGAGGCATTTCTACGTCATATTATCTCAAGTGAGGGTATAGAGGTCGATCCAAAGAAAATCAAAGATGTTCAGAATTGGCCTAGGCCTTTGACTCCAACCGATATTAGAATTTTCTTAGGTTTAGCTGGGTATTATTAGAGACTTGTGTATAGGTGTGCATCTACTTCTTATCCTTTGACTATCTTGACTTAAAAGATTATTAGATTTGATTTGTCGGAGTCTTGTTGGAGAAGCTTCCATTTGTTTAAAGATAGGTTTATCTCCGCTCTGGTGTTGACCATATCGGAGGATACCAAGGGTTTTGTGGTGTATTGCGATGCTTCTCGAGTAGGTTTTGGTTGTCTTCTTATGCAACATGATAAGGTGGTAACCTATACTTCTAGACAACTCATCGTGCATGAAAATAATTATCCATCTTATCATCTTTAGTTAGGGGCCGTAGTGTTTACCTTGAAAATATGGAGGCATTACTTTTGTTTTTTCCATGTGGATGTGTTCATCGACCATAAAAGTCTTCAATATGTGTTCACTCAAAAAGAGTTTAATCTATGACAAAGAAGAGGGTTGGAACTTTTGAAGGATCACGACATGAGTCTTCTGTACCACCTCGACAAGGTCAATGTGCTTGAAGATGCTTAAGTCGTATGACCATGAGTACTGTGTCTCATGTGGAAGAAGGTAAGAAAGAACTAGTGAAAGATGTTTATAGATTGGTTCGATTGGGTGTTCGCTTGGAAGATTCTCCAAATGGTGGTTTTATGGTCCATGATAACTCCGAGTCATCTTTAGTGGTTCAGGTAAAGTGTAAGTAACAATTTGATCCACTATTAATGGATTTGAAGGAATCAGTGCTTAGCAAGTTTAATGAGTCCTTCTCCCAAGGAGGGGATGGTGTACTAAGGTACAAGGTAGATTGTGTGTACCAGATGATAATTTGAGAGGACTAATTTTAGAAGAAGCCCATGGTTCCCGATATTCTATTCATCTGAGTGCCACAAAAATGTATTGTGATCTTACAAAGGTATATTGGTGGGATGGTTTAAAAAGGGACATAGCAGAGTTTGTAGCTAAGTGTCCAAATTCCCAACAAGTTAAAGTCGAGCATCAAAGACCGGGTGGTCTAACCCAAGTAGTGGATGTTCCTACTTGGAAGTGGGAAGAAATTAATATGGAGTTTGTAGTTGGGTTGCCTCCAATATATAGGGAAAATGACTTAATTTGGGTTACTGTGGATAGATTGACAAAATCCACTCACTTTGTCCCCATCAAGTATACTATTCGGGGGAGGATTATACAAGAATATACATTAATGAGATTGTGATCTTACATGGGGTCCCTTTGTCCATCACATCGGATAGAGGTTCTTAATTCACTTCTCATTTTTTGAGGCATTTTTGAAAATGGTTGGGTACTCAAGTGAAGCTTAGCACTGGCTTTCATCCTCAAATGGTTGGTCAAGAGAACCGTAATATTCTACCCTAATAGACATGTTAAGAGCTTGTATAATGTATTCCAATGGAAATTAGGACAATGACCTACCATTGATTGAGTTCTCCTATAACAGTAGCTACCATTCGAGTATATCCATGTCACCTTTTGTAGCACTCTATGGTACACGATGTAGGTCTCTGGTTGGGTTCTTTGAGGTGGTGAGTCTTCACTCCTTTGTCCCAAAATAATCTATGAAGTTTTTAAAAAAGTTTTAATGATAATAGATACGTTGAAAATAGCCTATAGTCCGAAAAACTGCTATGCCAACAATAGAAAAAGAGACCTCAATTTTGAAGTAGGTGATATCGTGTATTTAAAGATTTCACCTATGAAAGCTGTGATAAGATTTGAAAAAAAGGGGAAGTTAAGTCCCCGATATGTGAGTCCCTATGAGATTTTGCAATGGGTCGAAAAAGTTGCATATGAGTTGAAATTACCTAGTGAACTATCTTCAGTTCATCCGGTATTTCATGTCTCTATGCTTAAGAAGTGTATTGTCAATATCGTATCCATTCTCCTTATTGAAGGGTTAGGTGTGGATGAGAACCTTTCCTATGAAGAGGTTCCGGTTGAAATCATTTATTACCATGTTAAAAAGTTGAGGACCAAAGAGGTGGCCTCCATAAGAGTCTTATGGAGAAACCACCGAGTTGAGAGAGCAACATTGAAGGACGAGTCCGACATGAAGTCCCATTATCCACATCTTAATCCTCAAAATTCTAGCCAAAGTTGTGGTTAGTAATAATCCTCTTTAAAATAATGAATAGTGTTGAATTTTGCTTGCTTTTCTAAAATGTGCATGATTATGGTAAAGGTCCATGCTAAAATGAGTTTTCATGTAAAAATACTCTTATTCTTAACTTGCACTTAATTTGTGTTTCGTGTATAGTTGCCTTTGTGAAATCATACTAAGCATGTTGATATTGAGAAGGTAGTTCCTCATGTAGTGATATTGAGCTCTTATATATGGTAAATTGTTATTTGAGTTACTATCTGTAAATGCCATGTTTATGTGTTGAAATAGAGTTGTGAGTTACTCCTATAAGTTGTGACTCATGATGATTATATATGGTTGGTTGGGCTACTAGTATTGAGTCTCCTAATTTCCCCTATACGTGGCCAGAAGTAAATAGCCTCGATCAGCGCCCTCATATGTCGATGCCCCAGATGCCCAGCACACAGTGTATCGTGGCTTTCCTTAATGATGCAATGCCTGATATACCCGAACTTGGGCGCATAGACCCTTCCACTGGTACAGAACAAAAGTCCATCTTTTACCCAAAAGCGTCTATTTTTTCCTTGGACAGTCGATTCCAGTAGCTTCTTGGCCTCTAGATCGTGTTGCATGCTATTCTTTATTGCATCTTGAATGTCACATTGAATTTTAGTGATGGCAGCAAGCTCGGACTTCCTAATTAGTGCGTCGGCCATGACGTTGCCTCTTCCTGGCTTGTACTCCAAAATGTAGTCGAACTTAGTCAGAAAATCATTCCATCTGTATTGCTTCATGGTGATCTTTTTTTGTGATTAATAAAATCTAGTGGCCACTTTGTCGGTCTTGACCACAAATTTAAAGCCTAGTGAGTAGTGTATCCACGTCATAAGGCAATGCACAATGGCCGTCATCTCTTTCTCTTGCACCGTGTACCGTCGTTCAGCCTCGTTTAGTTTACAGCTCTCGAATGCTATTGGGTGTCTGTCTTGAATTAAGACTTCCCCAATGGCAATGTTTGAGGAATCCATATGTATTTCGAAGGTCTTTGAGAAGTCGGGAAGCGTCAAGACCGGCTCTTCCATTATCGCGGCCTTGAGACCTTTGAACGCTCTTTGACACTCCTAGCTCAAAACCCACGACTTATTGTTCTTTAACAACTCTGTCAGCGAAGTTGTTTTAGCGGAGTAGCCAGTGATGAACCTGCAATAGAGTTTGCAAGTTCAAGGAAGGATCACAACTCGGTCACCTTCGTGGGCGCCTCCCGCTCTAGTATTGACTGAATCTCTGCCTCGTCCATCCGTAGTTCTCCCTGTCTAATAACATGGCCTAAGAAGTGCACCTTGTGCTAGGTGAACTCACACTTCTCCTGCATTACATAGAGTTGGTTCTCACGTAAGATTTGGAAGCCTTTCCTCAGGTGCCTCACGTACTCCTCTAAAGTGTTGTTATTGATGACGTGTCATTCAAGTACACCACCACTAATTTGTCCTAGTAGGGGTGAAAGAGTTTGTTCTTTAGCGCCAAAAGGCGGCGGTGCATTGGTTAAGCTGAAACTCCTCACCAACAACTTGTATGCTCCGTATCTAGTCATGGAAGTTGTCGTTGTCTCATCTCCCTCTACGATGCGCACTTGGTAGTAGAATTTTTGATGATCCATCTTTGTGAAGTACTTGGCCTGCCCAAGTAGATTAAACAAGTCTGCAATCAGCGGGATAGGATATTTTTTCTTGATTATGACTTTCTTGTGCGCCCGATAGTCGAGGCATAAGAATAACGACCCGTCTTTACTTTTTTAGAATAGTACTGGCGCGCCATAAGATGCCTTGAATGGACGAATGTGACCGGACTCAAGGATATCCTTTAACTACTTCCTTATCTCCTCTAACTCAGGTTGATCCATATGGTAAGGTCCATATGCGGGTGGCTTGACTTTAACCTCTAACTCTATATTGTGATCTACTCGCTCCTTGGAGGTAGAGTCTTTGGTAGCTCGTCCGTAATCACCTCCTTATAATCTTCAATGACTTTCTCTATGATTGGTGGAAAGGACTCCATAGTACCATTGTGTTCTCCCAAACTTGCAATGGTAGCTAGGAACATCGATTCTCCTTTCTTTAGTCCCTACACAATATGCATGACCAATAAGTAGGAGTATCCTTCTTTTTTTGGCACTTTGACTAGAGGTACCATGCATGACCCTTCGCACTCCATGACCATGAGTTGTTGGAGGTAGGGGTCGATCATCGTGTGAAAGCATTGGACAAATCTTGCCTGAGTATGATATCAAATATATCTAGAGGAGCGACGGTGAAGTCCTTCATTCCTTGCCACTTTCCCAACGTGATGCTTACTCCTTAGGCGACCCTGCTCACGGGAGTTGGTGGGCGTTGACGGTCTTAAGGAAGGTGTTGCTTGGCACATAGTTAAGCCCTAACCTCTCTGCTGTCGTCATGGTGATGATGTTTGCTTCGGACCCGGAGTCTACCATAGCCTGAGAAGGCCATCAATTTATGGTCATGTCAACATAATGTGTGCTAAAGTCTCCTGGCTTATTAGTCTGCCTGGCTATCGCACCGCACAATCAAACCATGCCTAACTGCATCATGCCCGCGTCCTTCCCTTGTTCTTGTGCGCCCGTATCCTTCAGTTCATATAGGATGGCACCAAGATTCTTCATATCGGGTTACCTGGCATAACCATATAGTCCACCACATATGTAGTAGCCATCTCTTTTGTTGGTCTGTACCCTCTTCTCTGTGTAGTTTTGGCTCCCTAACCGCTTATTGTCCAGCTTGTGGGGCTCGTGCTTCTTGGTCTATGTCTAGCATACCTTCCTTTAATCTTTTCATGCCGTTTATTCTTGAAGTCTTCCAAGGACTTGTCTTGTGTGTTTGCTTTGTCTATTTTCTTGACCTGTCGTCTCTCCAATTCATTCTTGGCCCAATTTTGCAGTCTGTCCATGAAGTGGAATAACATGTCCTCGTCTGTGAGGTTCGGAATTTGAAGCGTTAGAGTTATGAACTCCTTCACATAATCCCGAATGCTTCCCATTTTCTTTAATTCTCGAAACTTGCGCTTAACCTCATATACGACGTTGTTAGGGAATAAGGATTTCTTGAATTCTTTGTGGAATGCTGCCACATGTTGATGGTGCACGTCCCCTTCCCGATCTCAACCTCTTTGCGCCTCCACCATAGAATAGCCATCTCGGACAAGTGCAACATGACAATGTTGATTTTATTCTCATCGCTTCTCACCCGACTACATTTAAAGTAATTCTCCAAGTACCATAGAATGTTTTCCACCTCTTGAGCATCAACGACGCCCTTGAATATGGGTGTCTTGGTATCCTCGACCCTTCCCTCTCTGTCACGGTCGGGTGATGTAGATCCTCAAATCTTCATGCCTTCCTTGAATAATTTCACTTAGGCCTTCAGCATCTCGATCGTGCTAAGCGCGTCTATAAGCCGAATCTCCAAGGAATTTATGCCCTCATTCATCTCGAACTCAGCCCACTGGCGACCCTCTAACTCCTTTCTGATGTTCTCGGTGTCCTCAAGGGTGAAGTCCTTAAGGGTCATGAACTTGTCGTCTTCCACGTTCATGTGCCGACCTAATATCTCTACGGATGCCTTGCCACTTCCACCCTTATGACCCATTCTTCTCCATCGGTAACGTCTATGGCATCCTCGCGCAATTCTGCGTCACTTACTTCGCTCTGATACCACGTTGTCACGGACTTAGAGTATTTGCTAAGACTCCATGCAGCCATCAACGACTTACTCACCAATATATCAAGATCTTGTAAGTTCAAGGAAGCCTTTAAGACTTGGAACTCTAACATAATGCTTTGAAAGACTTCGAAATAACAAGAAAGAGAGTTTTGAAGAAGGCTTTGTATTGCTTTGGAAAATTTCTTTACAACTTGCTTGGTGCCTTTGCAAATGAGGGGCACCTTTATTTATACCACTTCCAAGGGACTAAAGTGAAATTAATATTTACTTTACAAGTCCTAAAAAATTTACACTTTGGTCCCTTTTCTAGAGAATTCTATACTACTTTGGGACCTTCCCTAACCTGCTTGAATGTTCCAAAAGGTTCTAGAGTTCTCCGCACAACTGTAGAACGTTCTGCCCATATCCTGATGTGGAATCAGGCTGAAATTGTGGTAGGACATCACACATGGTTACAGTGATCACAAAAAACATGCCCACGGAGGGTACTTACAATCTATGGGGCACGTAGTTTTGGACATGAGGGTGATTAACCCTAGTCTACTCGCTATTATTCTTCTACCAATGGATTATGTAATTAACAATTTATGACTGAATTTTTGTAATTGTGGTTAGCTAAAAGTAATATGTTAACAAAAATACAACATTCGGTACTAATAATAAAACATTCAATTGTAAGGCATGTATATCTGAAATAACTCACCTAGCATATGTAATTCATGAACCAATAGAACTGAATAACTAGGTTTCTGAATTTATGAAAGAATCTACACATAAAGATACTAAAATCATAAAAAAACTAATTTTTGGATCATTCTAACAGAAAAAACCCAACAATTTATAGCATTCAAGAAACCTTAGGTTTAGATGATATTAAGGGAATCAAGATTTTGACTTAAATCGAGGGACCTAATTGATTGAAGTAACCCATTAGTGAAATCCTACATATATGGTGACAAATTCCATGAAAAAATATTTCAATTTCAGGGCTGGAACTGATATAACTTGTTGTGTTCTTGAACTAGGGCTTCTTGACTTCTTCTCTGATTTTTTTCTCTAATTTTGAGCTAGGTGAATAATTTATTAGGTTAGGTTATAATTTGTTTACTAGGCTAAAACATACCAAAACCATGTAGTTTAATATTTGAACGACATAGTTTAGGTATCCAAGCATAAGGGATATGACCAGAACAATCCTACTTCAAAATCTTACGCAACTGACCACAACAATTATAACAGCCTATCAAATAGACTGCGGAGCACGGAGCTAATCATCGTCGTAGTACAATAGCTGTTAGTTGAGGGGTGGAATTTCATGGGTGCCTCCACGGCTCATAGTCAGGACCATGGTGAAGGGTATCATGGTCTGACGTCTAGGTTAGGTGGTCTCTATCTGGAGAGCATGAGTGCTAGTACAATAAGTGAGGTGATCCACGGCCCGTGAATACTCTGTGGTCCACCCCGACAGGAAGGTGTTGAAGTCCACGGGCAGGTCAATGGACCGTGAACCCTATCACATTCTGTGAACCCTTACATGGTTCCCTGGTTCATGTGAATTTCTACAATATTTTCTAAGTCTTGTTTATCAGGTGTTACAATATCTCCCCCTTGGGAACATTTTTTGTTGAATGAAGTTTAAACTGGATGGATAAGGAAGGAAAAATATTCAAACCCTATCACTAAGTACTAAAAGCTGAAATCTGACTGAACTAAGTTCCAAAAACATGCAATTACAATGAAACTGCAAATATAACTGAAGGAACATGATACTAAGACTGAAGTTAGGCATGAATAACTGAAAAACTAAAGAGGAACCATTATCTCAAGCTGGAGTTGAACCGGAAGTAAAGTGATGAGACTATTTGTCCTTCATGGCTATTTCTTCTTCCTAAGTAGCTCTATCTTTAGACTCCCCCACAAAATCTTCAATAAAGTGACTTCTTTGTTTATCGACCTTCGAACCTGATGATCAAGGATTTAAAATGTCACCTCTTCATAAGTTAGACCGTCCTTCACAACCAAACTTTCTAAAGGTGTAATAGATGTTGGATCACCCATACACTTCTTCAACAACGAATTTGAAAAGATCGGATGCACTACTACTAGTTCTGTTGGAAACTCTAACTCATAAGAAGCTTTACCAACTATTTTCAATATCTTGTAAGGGCCTACATATCTAGGACTCAGCTTCCCTTACTAAACAAACGTCATCACCCCATTCATAGGTGACACTTTCAGAAAAATTCAATCATCAACTCCGAACTCTAATTCCCTTCAACATACATCTGTATAGGACTTGCAGCGACTCTGGGTTGTCTTAATTCTATCTCTTATGATATTAACTTTATCCATGGCATCACGAAATGAATTTGTCCCTATCAAGTCTACTTCACCTACTTCGAACCTACAAATTGGAGATCTACATCTACGCCCATACAATGCCGCATACGGGGCCATCTAAATGCTAGAAATATAACTATTATTAAAAGTGAACTCTATAATAGGAAGGTGATCATCACAAATACCCTTGAAATTGATGACGGAGGCTCTCAACATGTCCTCTAAGTTCTGAATGGTGTGCTCTGCTTGACAATTTGTCAGTAGATTTAATATTGTGCTAAGCAAAACCTAAGTACCAAGATTTTTCGGAAATGAGTTCTAGAAATGATAGGTAAACTTAGGACCTGTATTTGAGATGATAGACAAATTAACTTGATGAAACCTTACAATTTTATTAATGTAAAGCTTGGCATAGTCCTCCACCGAATATGTTGTGTTAAGAGCCAAAAAGTGCACAGAATTAGTGACTTTATCAACTATCACCCAAATGGAATCATGTTTTCTGTGCGTACGATATAAACCTATAATGAAGTCCATGATGATCACTTTACACTTCCAAGTAGGAATGTTGATATGTTCAGTCATACCTCTTGGTTTCCGATGTTCTACCTTCACTTGTTGGCAATTATGCACTTAGCCAAAAAATTTGTTATATCCCTTGGCATACCATTCAACTAAAAGACTTCTCGCAGTCATGATACATCTTTGTAATGCCTGAAAGAATAGAATATCTGCAATTATGGGCTTCTGCAAGAATCTATTATCTCAACTCACCCACTTTAGAAATATATATCGACCTTGATAGTGAAGTACAACATTTCCCCCTTGGGATAAAACCTCAACTCTTTTTTAATTGATTGCACCCTTTAGTTGGAGCAATTTTGAATCATTGTATTTCTTTTCCTTACCATCCGCTACCAATGAAAATTCTTGTCATGGCCAGGGAAAACCCCTAGACGTAATTGGCGTCATCGTCCTCGAAGAGCACATAGACTAGCACATAGCATACATCATCGCACATCATAGATAGAGAAAATGCAGAAATTTAAAACTTGTACATAGTGAAGTATAATTAGACTTTTCACATATCATATAGGGAGATTACATACACTCCTTGATTATTGATGTTTACGTAGACTTATCGTTTATGCAATATATTCAATGCATAAGATAATCTAATATTGTTATCTCACATATAAACCATCTAATAGAGAATTAGAATATTTGGCATAGCCCTAACACTAGTAGAATATGCCACATATAGGCTTACAACAATAGTCTCAAATGATAAATCAAGGAATAATAGTATTTAGACATAAGCAACATCATATCTAGAATAAGAGAGTGTCAACAACCTCGGACTTGAGGACCTACCAACAACTCGGGAAAATTTCCAAGTCTTCCTTCAAAGTGGTCTTCTAAACTTCAATGGCCCAAACCTACATTATCGTAGAAATAGATAGAATACGGGTTAGTACAAACAACATGTACTAAGTATGAAAACAAATGCAACTAAAACCATTGAAATCATTCTTAAAGGGAAATTTTGTTTAAAACCCTGCTAAGTCACCTTTAAAAGCCTTTATGAACATACAAGAGCATATAAAAGTCCATACGCATAACATCATTAAGACATGTGCATATAAAACACAAGACCAAAATTTTAACACAGACATAAGAATGAATAGCATTACTGAACTCATGTTTTAAAGGTCATTATAAAAGTAAGGAACTCATAGTCCCAAAGGTCTTACAAAATAGCCTCCAAAATCTCCTTCAAGATCTTACCCTCGATTCCGAATATTCATCAATCAATTAAATCATCATCATTATATACAAGTGAATTTAACAATAGAATAATCCATATAAACATCCCTGGTCTTGTACAAGTCCAATTCATAGCTAGGGTTAGGAAAAGGGTTCATTCATAAATTCTTCCATAGAAATAGGTCAAAGACTAAGAACTACAACAATTAAACAATTAAAAAATCAGAATGTATGAATATAATTCAAATTCATTCAACATCAAATCAATTTGAAAGACCATTCCCTAAATTTGATGAAAAACCATATTTTAGACATCTTTGGAAAGCCATTTTTAAGAGCCTCTTGGGAAAAGAGATCCCAAGAGTGAATAACTTATATACCTTAGGAATAATTTAAGAATAATAGAGAAAAACATGTATTTAAGCCGTAGTGAACCTTGAATCTATGTCTTCAATGGGGTCTTTGGAATATAGAGAGAAAGTAGGGAGAAGTTGGACAAAATTAGGTTTGGGAAACTATGAAGTGGTGGTTAGTTTAATGAGGATTAACTCGTTTATAGTCACCAACTAACATAATTAACAACCCCTTACCTTTAATTAATTTAGTAAATACTTATCTAACTTAACTGACTTAACCCAAAACTTGGTAGTGAAGTCAAGTGCCAAACGACAACTGCCCGTCTACGGGCATCGACAAGACTACTGTACGTACTAGCAGTCCGTCGTTCTAGTCAGAGAGTGGTTTTTTGTTATTTTTTTTCAAAATTTATAATCATAAACCTACAACCACCTTTGATTGACCGTATACCCATTGACGGCTCTTCGTTTGGTCTATCGTTAGCCACCGTCAATTTGATAGCTTCTTGGTCAAATACAAGGGTCCTCCAAGGACCCTTAGGGTGGTCCTTGGGGAGTCATACTGGAACATTTCAACCTTAAACATACTCTAATACATGTTTAACATCTTCTTACCAAATTTTACTAAATTTTGACTCTTAAAACCTGTTGAAACATACCAAGGCACACTAGTTCATCTTTTACAAATCTCTGGACGTCATGGTCCTTTCTTGACGTTTTGGTTCTAACACTTCCTAATTTGTTTCAATAAATTTTTTTAGGCTTGAAGCATTGTTTTAAGCTTTAGTTTATCATGTGAGGCTCTAGACAAAGTCATGGACTTTTCGAGTGTTACAATTCTGACCATTCTGAACTCTTATACAAACATCGAATATGCTCATAAGACGAACTCCTACGCGAGCAAGTCTGTGAATATCCTTTGCTAGTTTCTTTCATTCTTTCTCAAAATTTGCTAAATTACTCATAGATAGTCAACTAAGACCATTTGTTACTACATTCGCCTTACCACGATGGTAATGCACACTCATATAATAGTCCTTGAGAAACTTAAGCAACCTTTTTTGGTGAAGATTCAAATCTTTCTGTGTGAACAAATACTGAAGGCTCTTATGGTTTGTTTACTTATCTACATGAACACCATACAAGTAATTTCTCCAAATCATAAGTGCAAACACCACTGCTGCAAGATCAAGGTCATGACTTTGATAGTTTTTCTCATGCGCCCTATGCTCTATATAAGCATAATCTATGACCTTACCTCCATATGTCAACACACAACCTTGGTCGACTCTAGATGTATCAAATCGATAACATAACCGTGTGAACCCTTTGGTAGACTCAAAATAGAAGTTGTAGTCAACCTAATTTTTAGTTCTGCGAAGCTTTTCTCACAATCATCTGGCAACTCAAACTTAACCTTTTTCAGTGTCAACTTATTTAATGGAGAGGATCTAGATGAAAAACCCTTCCATGAACCTTCTGTAATAACCCATTAGATCCAATAAACTTGTGATATATGTATGAGATGTAGGTCTGGGCCATTGTTTCACCTCTTCTAATTTTTGACAATCCGTTTAAATACCTATGTTAGAAACAATATGACCAAAAAACCAATGGATTAGAATGAGAAATTTGATGAAACCATACACACAATAAGAGTAAATAGAATAATGAAGTTTTCCTTGAACACTTTGAAGCCTCCTTCTCATTAGATGTTGTGCACTTCACACCCATTAAAAGGATTCTATGTAGTGCCGATTTTTGACATCCTAGGAGTCTTAAAAGTAGTACTCAAATATTAAGTTTGTCACGCCTCGAAGCTAACCCTAGTGCGCGGACACGGACCTAGGATCACGAGTGACCCCGAGATAACCCTAATGGCATATAATAAGCATACTAAATATTCTGAATTAGGAAAGTACTATCGGGGAGATAAATCATTATAAAATCGCAATGATGGGGAATACCCTATATATATATTGTGTGTGTGTGTGTGTGTGTGCATATATATATATATATATATATATATATATATATATATCTTAGAGTTTAATAAAAACTAAATAGTCAAACTCAAATACTAAAGTTGATTCTAACTATGTCTAAAAACAGCCTCTAATTGACAAGAAGTGTTTGTGAATGCCCTGGCTAAATCTAGCTAAAACTAAAACTAAAATAAAAAAAGATAATCATGTAGATCATCCTCGAAGAATGAACACTCACTAATGATGCTACAGAACTAATAGTCAGAAATCGATCTATGCGCGATCTAGAAACTTAGAACATACACCTACATGACGAGAAGATTTAGCATAAAGTATGCATCAGTATTTGAAAAATACTCAATATTCATGGTAGAGTAAACACCAACACTAAACAAAACTTAACCAAATCATATATAACTGAGACATTATATGAGATAGGCATGATAATAAACTAAGAATATTGAACATGAAATAACTAATGCAATCACCAAGTTTATAATATGTTGAAACTCAAATCTTAACTCAAACTTATAACTTGGTCAATGCAGTAGAAACTGACCGTAAGGAAGCTATTAATAACCAAATTGAAACCACATGAGCTAAATGTGCAGTCTGATGTATACGCCCCATCGAGAGAACCTCATATACCTAGCGAAAGTTATAACAGCATGACTGACGTGATCATTAAAATGATGCTCACAGAGGGAACTTACAACCTACGGGACACGTAATTCTGGGACTTGAGTATTACAGACCCTAGTCCACTTGGTATAAAGTTTCTCCCAATTGATTATTTAATAAAAAATTTATGAGTGATTTTGTATAATACTAGATAACTCAAAGTACTAACACATTTATTGAAAATGTAGAATTAATGTTCTAATAATGAAACATTCATTTATGAGGCATGTATATATGAAATAACTGACCTAGCATGTGTAATTATTAGCTAAAAAAACTACATGTCTAGAGTTCAAAATTTCTAAAAAAATCTACACAAAATAATACTAAAATCATGAAAATATTATTTGGATGATTCTAACATCAAAACCCAACAATTTCTAACATTCAAGAAACCCTAGGTTTATATAATATTACAGGAATCAAGATTCTAACAGAAATCTAGGGACCTAATGGGTGAAAGGAACGAACTAGTGAAATTCCACATACTTGGTTATTAATTCAATGAAGAAATCTTTCAATTTCGGGGTTGGAACTGATGAAACCATTTTGGGTTCTTCAATTGAGGTTGCTCGACTTCTTTTCTTATTTTTTTTGCTCTGATTTTCACATGACTTAGGTGCATAATTGCTTAGGTGTGGTACCCCAGAAATTTAATGACCTAATCTAGAGCCTTACATGATGTTTAATAACATAAATAGAGTTATAAATAGTGTTTTTATTCCTAATCTAATGTAACTAACTTAATTTGTAAGTATTAGTGTAGAAATGTCATGTCACATCAGGGGAGCACCCCCTATATGTATCCAGCGCCGTCGTACACCGAGAGGACTAAGAGTAGCCTCTTATTATTCTTCATTACATCTATAGGTTAAAATGCGAAAAATTTAAAACTATTCATCTACACTACATCCTGAGGTTTACTTATACCTCTCAGGTACACGTAATATATTAATACTGAGTACACATACACCCTTCGTATAAGAAGATTATATAGTCTTCTACTTTTATGGCATATATATATAAGATACATAACATAGTCTTAAAATGGATAACTCATATTAAATCATCTAAACGGAGTATACATATGGGCACAAGCCCTTACACAAATGTAGAAATGCCACTTAGGGCTTACAACATATCTTGAAACAACATTAATGAAATTATCATCTTTAGACTATAACAATGTAAAATAAATAAAGCGATAGCAAGGTATCATCCTCAAAATATTAGGACATAACCATTTGGAGAATAATTTCAAGCCTTCCTTAAAAATTTTCCACGAACTCTTCAATGAGTGGGACCTAAAATGTTGGGGAAAGGGGAGAAATGGGGTTACCACATCACATGTACTAAGTAAAGGATCATACACACATACAACATATAAATCATGCCAAAAAGGGACATATATTCAAAATCATGCAAAGCAACTTTGAAAATACCTTACGCACTTTCAAGAACCAATACAAGTCCAAGAGCACATATTTTTTAAGTCAAGACCTTGTACGCCACAAGACCACCAATACTAAGTCTAAACGAATCAACATGCATATCAACAAAATTAAGCACATAATCAAGACAACTCTATCATCAAGTTATAATATCAACAAGAATGCATAAGAGTTCATAATATCAAAAACTAAGCAACCATCACTCATGCATACCCAATAATTCCACTAGTGTAATGACTAAGTAAGGCCACATAACCTCACTCAACCAAGTAAACCTAACAAGAAGTATAAGCAGTGCCTAACTTGACGTAGCATAACATTAAGAGTAGACATCATCATACTTTAGCAATAGAGACAAACTTCATGTTCATAAGTAATCACAGTGTCATTAACATGTAAGATCAACGTATACTTATCATTTACATTTATAAGAACATAAGCACATAAGAACATCCTTCTAATACTTCCCTCAAGGCTAACTAGTGCAATGTATGTGTAGAGTCCCACACCCCTACCTAGACAAATCCAAACCCACTAGGTAATCCTAGTTAGAGTTCATTTTATTACTTCATTATACCTTTTGGGAACACTTTCCTTAACGGACAAGACCACAAGATCGATGTGTGGAATTCGGTGTTGTGAAACCTTACACCGATAAAGGTTGTTTACTTGACAAGGTATAAACAAACACGAACATAGTATTCAAAGGTGGATCCACTAGCTAGTATTCATATGGGGGAGACATAGTTTATGGAACTTGCGGGCGTATACGAAAATATCACTCTCTGCCCTTTGGTCCATGAGGCTATCTGCCTCGTAAGGACTATGGTGAACCCTACCTCTCCACATTGGGAAGGTGTCACCCCGCATCTTCAAGTTCACTCGGTGCTAAGCTAGAGTCCTTTTTGAAATGAATTTCATTAGTAATCATAATTTAGTTTAGGTCATAGGGTCTACCCCTTATATAGTCATAGTCATAGCTCAATATGAATTGCATGAGTATTGTCCGTTCAATACAATTCACACATATGAGGTTAGCACATTTACATCACTTATATCATAATAAGGTTCATAGGCAATTCATCATCAACCTTATATTAATAAATCTTAGCCAAAAACTCACAAGTCATAAATCAAGACATTTCAATTGTACATCATACCAACCCTAATCAATCTTACCATAAGGTGTAATTCAATATACCTTCATCATTAAACACAATTAATCATAATTGAAGTAAAAGTTTGAGACACAAGACATACCCAATCTCCTTCATAAGCTATCATCCATGGTTTTACCATTAACCAATCAATTCCCCCCAACAATAGGTGTAACAACATCATACAATAGTAATCTATCCAATACTAAGCCAATTGTAACATCACTATTCCAATCAACTTTAATTCATAACCTAGGGTTTAAGGGAGAAGGTTTCATC
Organism: Solanum peruvianum; assembly: GCA_027705065.1. Lineage (NCBI taxonomy): Eukaryota > Viridiplantae > Streptophyta > Magnoliopsida > Solanales > Solanaceae > Solanum > Solanum peruvianum. Next base: position 17,785,415 of record JAKWJD010001756.1, read on the forward strand.
ATTAATTCTTCAAGAACTAGGTCAAATACCAACAATACTTGTCCCTAAGAAGCCCATAGATTGAAAAGGATAGTTACAACAACCAACACAATCAAAATTCCCCTTCATTTCACAAGTAAGAACCAAGATTTGGGGAAATTGGGAAAAGGACATGATTTATACCAATTAACATCAATTACACAATAATCTACACTAGATTAGTCATAGAAACTGATAATTCAGCATAATTAATCATCTATTTCGACTTTAGAAGAAAACCCATTTGTAGAGAAAAACCATAAGAATTTGGTTAATTGAAATTCAACTTTGAGAGGACCTCTTGGGTAAAGGAATCCCAAGAGTGAAGAACCCATACCTTAATGAAGCTTTGCCCACGAAAATTGAGTGAAAACCTTGGATACTTTGCCTTATTCCTTGAGCTTCTTGTTCTTCAATGGAGGATGAATGGAGAGAGAGAAAGTAGAGAGAAGTGGGAGCAATTTGGGTTTTAAATTTAGTTTGTTTTTTTGAATGGGAAATGAATGATTTTTTTGAGCTAAAAGTAAATATGTGGTCCACCCCCAGAATACTCAAACTAGTCCTCATTAAGTTGGACTTCCAAAAGTAAAGTACAACTTAACTTCACTATGAGACCCTCGTCTATCTACACGCTCCACTTCACGGTATGTTAAGTGAATAATGGACCGTGGTGGTGCTCGTGAATTGGTGAGGCACTAGCTCCTCCAAAGGATCCTCCTCCGTTTTTCAAACAAAGTCACTTTAAAGAGAACCCTAGGACCCTTTCGTGAAGACGCACCACGGCCCATCAAATGGTTCTTGTTGCTCTTAGGAACTCCAGAATGCATCGCCAAATTCTCCTCATTTGTCTAAGGAACTTTCACGACCCAACCCCTCCTTCCGTCAAGTGCACCACGAGTCTTGAAGTGACTCATGGTATCTTGGATTGTATCTAGGTCATAAGACCTCCATTCCCCCATGGCCATGTAGCCTTCACGGGCTCCCCCCACCTTTGACATGTTCATGCTCATGAAGAGTGAGGTAGTAGCCTCCCTTCTTGGGGAGCCTTGGCCTTTTGGCTTTGGCTTGACCTTGAAGGTTGTCACTCCTCACTTTGCCTTGATTCCAGAAGCCCCTCATTGGAACCTAAGTTCATATTCATCATTTAACCATGATTAACCCTTATTTACTTACTTAAAACCATCAAGGCACTACACTAGTCCAAGTTACAAATTCACCGGACATCGTGGACGTTCCTTGACGTTTTAACTCCAAAATATTCTAAATGATTTATATTATTTATTTAGCGCTAATAATATTGTTAAAAACCTTAGACACTCATGGATGATCTAAATAAGGTTTTGGACTTTCAGAGTATTACATGTCAAGAAACAACAATGAAATCCGGGAGCTAGTGAATTAGACTAGTGAGGTGTTACGCCTTACTAAGGGGTATTAGAGTGTCGTATCGAGACTAAGTTAGTAAAAATTGTTTATATATGGAAAATTATATTGTAAGGTTCCAAACTTACGGGTATGATCCCCCCAAGGACCACCCTAGGGGTCCTTGAGGAGGATCCAAACTTGGACCCGAAAAGTTGTCAGAAGACAACATGACCTACGAAGGTCTTTGACGGGTCGACAACAGATCCATGGGGTGTGGATTGGGTTATTTAATTGAGACTTAGTATCCTCTACGAATTCTCCCCAACACCCCTCTTAGATCCTACAGACGTCCATACAGTATGGGGCGTGAATCCACTTACCGTCCGTAAGTGGGTTATCGTAGGTGCTGCCAAGTTTTGAGCTTTTACTTTTTAGTTAGGGGTCTTAGGTTTAGTTAGTTAACTAATTATATTTTAGGAGAAGTAGTTATATAACTAATTAACTTTCTAAAACTATCTATAAGACACTAACCTAAGACTTTAAGTCATTAAACAAAAATCTATCAACTCAAACACTTTCTCTCCCAAAACCCTCTCATCTAAGAACTCATTAAAGAAGAAGACCATGGTTCACCTAGGACTCCAATACCACAAATTTTCTACATATAATTCCTAAAGATTTACTAAGGTATGTAATATCTTCACTCTTGAAATCTTTTTCCCCAGAGGTCCTCTCAATTTTGGATTTCAAAGTTCCCCCAATTTCTAGGTTATCACTCAATTTCGTGGGTCTCTTTATAAACTTGATTTCATTGATCTAAATTGGTTATTTATGTTCATATATGGATTTTTATTGATGTATTCAAGTAATGTTTATGGTTTTTGACCAAATACTCGCATGGACTATGAATTTTCCTTCTATCTCAATTTTAAACCCTACCTTGTGTTGGATGATGATTGGAAGATAAGATTCTGGTGTGATTCTATGTAATTATTTATTGTATTATGGTATTACTCTATATTATTAATCAATATCATTAAGTTATGGTGGATTCTTGAAGGAAACCTTGAAGTCTATGAGTAAGCGCTTTCAAGGTGATGAGTATAATTATATTGAATTGTTGATCTACTTATGGTGGAGGTGCTTACTTGATTTATGTAGTGTTGAGTTGAATTTTGATTTCATCTTCCCTATGAACCCAAGCATCATCAAGTATGTTATAAAAAGGTTATGTATGTTGTGTTATGATATGTACATGAATGTTGTGAGATGATTATTTGCAACACTATGGAAGTCCAAGACCTAATCTAGAGCCTCACATGAAGATAAAATACTTAAAACACTATTTTAATACCTAAAATAATGCATATAAATAATTTAGGAAGTATTAGATTCAAAACGTCAAGGAATCATGACATCTAGAGACTAGTGAAATAGAGGTTAGTGTGCCTTGGCATGTTCCATGGGGTTTTAAGAGCTGGAATTCAATGAAATTTTGTAGAAAGATGTTAAACATGTTTTAAAGTGTGTTTAGGGTCTAAACATCTAGGTAAGATTCCTAGAGGACTAACCTAGGAGTCCTTATGGAGGACCTTTCCAAAATTACCCAAAGGCTGTCAAGTAACAGTGGCTACCTACGAAATCAATTTCGTCTTCAGATCGATGAGGCGTCGATGGCTCCGTAGTTTAAGCCTTAGACATTTTTTAGAAATCCACAAAAATAGATTCTCACACCATATCGATGCCTTTCCAGTACGGTGGCATCGATACACCTACAGTCCGTAGGTCGAGGTGTCATTGCTTTGTCTGGTTTTCGCTATTAAGTTTTAGGTTAAGTCATTAATTAGTTAGTTTCTTAGGTTGATAAATAGTAGTTAGGGGAACGTTGATTAATTTAGTTAAGATACTATATAGAGACCTAAAACTCATTAAACTAACCCAACTCACTTCATTTCCCAAACTCAAACTCTTCCTTCTCTCTACTTTCTCTCTCCCCAAATAACACCATAGAAGACCAAGGTCAAAGAAATTAGGGCTGCAATATTTAAAATTTTATCCATCAATATTAAAGTATTGTTAAGGTATGCGAACTCTTAACCTTTAGGACTCCTTTCCTAAAAGGTTGTTTCAAATTGATTTCAAAAGTAGTCAAAAACATGGGTTTCCTTCTTATTACGAAATTGATCTTTCAAATTGAATTCTTATTGGTTTCCTTTGATTATTAATAATAAAATATGATTTTTTTAGGTTAATTACTGTAGTTCTTGATCATTGACTTACTTTGAGGTGAATTGGATCCTTTAGCCTAACCCTAGTTATGAATTTTACATGATGACGATTACGATTGTTAAAATTGGTTATGTTATTACTTAATTCACTATTTAAGATGTTGATGAGTGAGTTTTTGGATAATTGTGATGAATTGAGGGTGATATTATTGATGAAGGATATGGAGGCTATTTTGTAAGACATTGTTTTCCTCTAGGCTGTTCTTCAATTATGATGGATAGTATTTGGTGATGATGTTGTTAAATTGAAGTAAATCATGTGATTAGTATTAGGGAGATATGATGTGATGAATATGATAATGGCATGATATGATTATGATGAATGTGAGATCATGTTGAGATTAGGTTTATGCAAGTTTTAAGATGATTTCTCTTGTGTGCCTTAGATTATAAGATGATGATATGTTGATCTTACTAATGATGTTTCTGTGATGAAAGGAAGTTCTTATCCTATTCCTAAGTAGCTAATGTGATATGTTATACAAAGGGGTTAGTCTCTATGACTTAAATTAAGCTATGATTGTTAAATAAGGACTTAATGACATTTTAAAAATGGACTTTAGTTTAGCACCAAGTGAACATGACGACCCCCATAGAAGGGATATTCACCAAGGGTTCTCATGAGATAGTGACTATAATGCAATTGTACATAAAGAGAGCCCAACATATGTCTCCTAGTTCTTCAACTATGTAGCCCCCATAGGAAAACTACCTTGTGTATCAACCTAGAATGCTAAGTTCATGTTTCGGTCCTACCTTGGCAAGTAGACCACCTTCTTTCGGTTTAAGGTCCATGACACCAGATTTCATGTTTAGCTCACATGGCCTATATCAGGTAAGGCAATTTTTATCCAAAATTAAAATTAAAGTAATAAAGTTAAATATAAATAGGGTATCTTAAGGGGTTCTTCTTAGTGTAGGTAGAGGTACGAGACTCTACCTATACATTGCACTAGTTAACCTTGAGGGAAGTCCTAGGAGTTTGTTCTTATGCTATTATGACATGAATGATATGGTTATGTGAATTTACATGTTGATGATATAAATGATGTTAGTTTTACTTATGAACATGTTATTGATGTATATTGCTATATATGATGATTACTCATGATGCTATGTTATATGAAGTTAAGCATTACTTATGGTCTCTTTCCTTGTTTACTTGATTATGTGAGGTAATGGGACTTATCATGAGCATTGCACTTGTTTGCGTGGGATGGGATTTTCGGTAACGGTCTTATATGTTATGATTATATGAACTCTTGTACATGTTTTGTTGTAATGACATTATATAGGAGTTACTTTGGTTATATGATCTTGATATTCTACAATATATGTTGGTATGGCATTATGATTAATAATGTTTATGTTGACTTGACCTTATTGATTATATTGGTCTTGTGTTGCATATGGACTAGTCTTAATCACTATGTGATCATTGACTTTTATGTGTTCTTAATTGTGCGTTAAGGCTTTCAAAAGTGATTTAGCATGACTTTGAACAAAATTTTCCTTTAAGTATGATCCCAAACATTATATCTGCATATGTTTCCATACTTAGTATAAGTGGAATCACTAACCTAGTTTTTCCCTTTTCCAAACAATGTAGGTTCAGGCCGTTGAAGTTAGAAGGTTATTTGCAAGACTACTGGATATTCCACAAGTGTTTGGTAGGTCCTCACTATTCAAGGATGATTCCACTATCTAGATAGTTGACATTTTTATATTTTAAAGACATTTAGTTTCCTTCTCTTTCATTTAAAGACTATTATTGTATAACCCTATATGTAGCTTTTTTTTTGTAATTACGTATGGGCTATGACCGAATGTTCTACTCATTTTAGATAGTTTAATGTTAGATGGTATTATTAGACTAAATCCATATATGTTATGTATATTGTCTAAACGAGAAGCCTATGTAAGTTTCTTATGCGAGGAGTCTAAGTATACTCCATATGTATGCATGTTCATTAGCGAGAGGTCTATGTAAACCTCAATTCATAAGAAAAGTTCTAATTTTTCCATATTTTTAACCTATGAAATGTTATGACGAATGCTAAGAGGCTAGTCTTAGTCCTCTTCGAGGACGACGACGCCGGTTGCGTCTAGGGGGTGCTCCCCGGTCATGACACTATAGATGTGCTGTTATGATGAATAAGAGGAAATTATATGAACACTATATGAATATGATATGAAATATATAAACTCACACGTTGTTGGTTCTATGATGAAATACTATTCTCATATAGAAACCATTGAGTTATATGATATATGAGGGATTAAGTCCCCGCGGTATTCTTTATGAACCAATGCCTAAGTAAACACTAATTGTTACTTAAAGGGGAATTTATGCATATCACCGAGTCAACATAAATATGATATGGAGGCTTTTACGTCTATTAAGTACGGTATCCCAATATATATGTTGTCTCATGAGATGAAAACCTTTTACGTTAGCAAGTCTGGGATTTCAGTAACAATTTCATTGTTCCATAGTACGTGCACCCGTCTTAGATAGTGGATCCACATAGATGTTATTATGTATGTATGTTCTACCTTAGACAGTCAGGCACTCTCTTTTTAGTGTGGAAGGAGAACACTAGATTCCATGTAGCTAACGTGATATATGTCGGTTATGGCAAAGTCTCCCATATGCTTAAGAATATCAATTAAGATAATAATATGAATTCTAGCTAGGGATTCTTAAGGGATACTACTTATTATAGGTGAGGGTATTGGACTTTACCTATGCATTGCACAACTAGGTTGTGTGAGTTCTTTATGCATGGTTACTTATGAATAATGTTAAGGTTGGTTTCACTTATTATGATAACTAATGAACTATGTGACTATAATTATTACTTCTTGATAGTTTTCTTGGTATATATGAGGGTATGGGAATTCATATGTACATTGCACAAGTGAGTATGAAAGAGGGTTGTGGGTGGTATCATATGATAAAATGTTAAATTAACCCAAGAATGTAAGATATGAACTATCGCTTGGTATTATGTTACTTATGATCATGAATATCTCTTTATATTATGATATGGATTGTTTGTGTATTTCGTGAAGGTGCATTATCGCTTTTAACTTGAAATATCATGTTTTAAACTAAAGGTTCCTTTGTGCATTTTTAAATGGTTTTCATTGCATGGTTTCCATACTTAGTACATATGGATTGTACTAACCCATATTTCTCCTATTTTTCTACTAATTGTAGGTTCAGGATAGTAGGTCCTTTTTGTGGAGAAGTGAAGGCTTGGATTGCATTCTCCAAGACCATTTTTTATGTCCTCAAGATCCGAGGACAATATGATACCGCTATGTTTTCTTATATTTTGTAATAGACTAATGTTGTACTTCTTAATATGATATATTCTATAGTAAAGGGCTACGGTCCCTAAATTTGAGATTCTATGTTGAACTTATATGGTTAATGAGATGACGTCTAAATACTATATTTTTCTATTATATAGAGTTTGGAATACATGTATTTAACAGTTTTAAATTTTCTGCATTAATCGATATCTTATGCAATGACGTGTATGCTAAGGCTTTGTATAAGACCCCTTCGGGATCAATTACATTATTTTACGACAAGGGGGTGCTCTCGGGTTGTGACAAACTTGGTATCAGAGAATAAGGTTTTAGATGATACTAGGCTTGATTTCTCATGAACCACGTCTAATAGAGTCTTGTTCATGAGTGTGAAGCGTTCCACGCTTATGAATAAGAGGCTATGTTGAGCTTAGGAACTATCACTTATTTTGATATTCTTCAGTCATGCCTAAGAGATTTAACTCTATGAGTCCTTTCTTCTAATCCTTTTCTTGTGGATTTAGGATATAACTACTAGAAAATAAGACACAAGAAAGGTTGAATAAGAGATTGTGAATGAGGGATTTCTTCCCCAAGACAACCAAGATCCTCCTAATGAGAATGTTCCTCTAGGTGGTCAAGTTTCAATCAATCCTCCAGTTTTAACAGATTGGGAGATAAGGGAGGAATTCTTAAACTTGACTCAATTCATGGATATCAAGATCAAACTATGATGGCACAAGCTAATTGGGAAGTTAGGTCACGTGCGAACCCAAATGCTAGTACCATTGCTTCACGTTTTAAGGACTTCACTAGGTCGAATCCTCCAATGTTCTTTAGGTATAAGGTAAATGATGATCCTAAAGACTTTCTAACTATTATATATGATATTTTGTTTGCAATGGGGGTAACTTTGAGTGAAAAGGACAAACTAACCGCATATCAACTCATGGGTGTGTCTCAATCATTGTACACTCAATGGAGGGACAATAGGGCTCCGAAATTGGGTCCCATAAGTTTGTTAGTTTTTAGGAAAGTAATTTTTGATAGGTTCTTTAAAAGGGAGAAAATGGAGGCCAGAGTTGAAGAATTCATCAACCTTCGTCAAGGAGGTATGAGTGTTCAAGAATAATCTTTTAAGTTCACTAAGTTTTCCATGTATGTTCCGTCTTTGTGGTCTAATCTTAGAGATGAAATGAGTTGCTTTGTCAGGGAAGTGTCCAATGATTTTGTGGAAGAGTGTCGTGCGGCAATGCTTCATGATAGTATGGATATTTCTTGTTTGAAGGTGTATGCTCGATTAGGCGCGGAAACTATCCTTAAAAATAGGAATTGTGATGTCAAGAGGGAAAGGCCCTATGACAGAGGTGCTTTCAAGGGTAAACTTTACATTCAAGATAAGACAAGGTTTAAGAATAGGTTTTTCAACACAGGTTCTTCCAAGTTTCAAGGGTAAACAAAGATAGGTTGTCTAACCCTAATCCACAAGGAAGAAAAAGGTGGTATTTCTCAAATTTAGAAATCCAATTGTGCAAATTGTGGTAAGAGGCATAGAGGCAAGTGCCTAGTTAGCACGGATAGTTTGTATGGTTGTGGGAGAAGTGGTCATATTTGGAGAGATTTCTCTATGTTGAATCTTCAAGGGATGGAAAATAATCAAGCATAAGCAAGTGGTTCTAACTCTGATGCTCCTAAGAACAATTTTCTTCTATTCTCTTCGATCCCAGGTGATCAAGAGAGATCTTTGTATGTTGTTACCGGTATGTTGCAGATATTATAAATTAACGTTTATGCATTATTATATACCGGTGCCACTTTATATTTTGTAACTCCTTTAGTGGAAATAAAATTTGATGTGTTCCCCAGTGTCTTAGAGAAATCCTTTTTGGTTTCTATCTCGACGAGTGATTCTATTGTTGCTAAAAGAGTCTATAGGATTTTTCCCATCTCGATCCAATAGAGTCACATTGGTTGATTTGGTAGAATTTAATATGTTGTAATTTGATGTAATATTTGGGATGGACTGGTTGCATGCTTGTTTTGCTTCCATTAATTATATAACTCGGGTAGTCAAGTTTCAATTTCATAATGAACCCGCTTAAGAATGGAACGGAGGAAGTTCAATCCCTAAAGGTCAAACTATTTCATGTATAAACGAATGTAAGATGATTTATAAGGGATGTCGCTATCATATTGTGAGGGTCAAAGATACTGGTTCCAAGGCTCTTTCTTTAGAGTTGGTCCCCATACTGAAGGGTTTTTCGGAAGTCTATCCCGATTACTTACCCGAAATTCCTCCCAAATGGAAAATAGATTTTTGCATTGACTTATTGTCGGGTACTCAACCCATATCCATACTTGTTAATAAGATGGACCCAGATTAGTTGAAGGAATTAAAGGTACAACTCTAATAAGTATCCTCTCTCAAGATTGATGACTTGTTTGACCAACTCCAAGGGGAGAGTCAATTTTTAAAGATTGATTGAGGTAGGGCTATCACCAGCATAGGGTGAGAGGGGTTGACATTCCTAAGATGGACTTACGAATAAGATATGGTCACTATAAGTTCCTAGCTTTGGTCTAACAAAGGCCCTGACGTCTTTCATGGACATTATGAAATGGGTGTGTAGAAACTTTCTTGATTCTTTTGTGATCGTCTTTGTTGATGATATTTTGATATATTCAAAGAGCGAGGATGATCACATGTGTCACTCTAGGATAGTATTGCAATTCCACAAAGAATACAAATTTTTCGCTAAGTTAAGTGTGAGTTTTGGCTAAGATCGGTTGCCTTTTTTGCTTGCATTATGTCGAGTGTGGGTATATAGGTTCATCTGAAGAAAATGGAGGCGATTAAGAATTGTCCTAGGCCTCTAAATCCCACCGATATTCTAAGCTTTTTGAGTTTATCCAGATATTATTGGAGATTTTTTTAGGTTTTTTCATCTATTGATTCACCATTGACGGCCCTAACCAAAAAAAAGTTAGGTTTTACTGTTCGAAAGCTTTTGAGAAAGGCTTCTAAGATTTGAAGGAATAGCTTACCTCCTCTCCGATGTGACTTTACCGGAGTGTACCAAAGGGTTAATAGTGTATTCTAATGTTTCTAGAGTAGATTTAGGTTTTTTCCTCATGCAACATGGTAAGGTGATAGTGTATGCATCAAAAAACCTTGAGGTACATGAAAAGAACTATCCGACCCATGATCTTGAACTAGCGGTCATAGTATTTGCTTTGAAAATATGGAGACGTTACCTTTATGGGGTGCATATAGATGTGTTCACCAATCACAAAAGTCTCCAATATTTGTTTACTAAAAAAGACTTAAATCTCCAGCAAAGAAGGTGGTTAGAGCTTTTGAAAGACTATGATATTAGTATCTTTTACCATCCCGGCAAAGCCAATGTAGTTGTGTATGCTTTGAGTCGTATGCATGTCACACCGCGAGCACCCCCTAGACGTAATCAACATCATCGTCCTATTTGAGGACTAAGACTAGCCTCCTAGATTACATCATTATATTCATAGGTCAAAATGCAGAAAATTTAAAACTTTTCATTACTTTTACATTGAGGTTTACATAGACCTCTACATACACATAATAGTTATATCGAGTATACATAGACCCTTTGTATAGAAAGATTACATAGTCTTCTAATTTTATTGCACAAAGATTATATATATATATATATATATATATATATATATATATATATATATATATATATATATATATATATATATATATATAACATAGTATCAAATGGATGTCTCATCTGATAACCACCTAACGAGAGTATAAAATTTGGGCCTAGCTCATACGTCAATGTAATAGAGCCACATATAGAATATACAATGTCTAGTACTCAAATGAAAAGGAAAGAACATAATACTCTTAAAACTAGAACAACTTCATAATCTTGATATTGGCATTTTCCTCGGGAAGTGAGGACCTACCTAACTTAGATTATCGAGAATTCCAAGTCTTCTTCAAAGTAGTCTCAAAGCCCTTCAACGACTGGAACCTTAAACGTTTGGGGGGGGGGGAAGGGACAAAATGGGGTTATTAAACCACTTGTGCTAAGTATGAGACCATATGCACAAATATCATGTAATCATTCTAAAAAGGGACATTTTATTAAAGTATGCAATTTACTTTGAGAAGCCTTATGCACATTTAGAAAGACCATACCAATCATTTAAACATATTCATTAAGTCATAGGCATGTACATCACAGTTCCAACAATGCTAAGTCTAGTCAAGTCAACATGCATATCATATAGTTGAGCACATAGTGAAGTAACTCTATCATCAAGTTAGAATAGCCACAAGCATGAATAATAGTTCATTATAACATAACTAAAGCAAGACAATTACCCATGAATCCTCATTAAGTCAACAAGTGCAAAAATCAAGCAAAGCCCCATAACCTTACTCAATCAAGTAAACCCAATAAGAATCATGACAACATCAAACTTCTCATAACATGTCATTAAGATTACATATCTTCATACTTTAACAATGAAGACCAACACATATTCATAAGTGAAACTATTTATCATATAGTATCAACAACCTGACAGATAATTATATACATATCATGTACCATTATAAACATGTATATAAATAATAACATCCTCCTAAGACTTCCCTCAAGGCTAACTAGTGTAATGTTAGGTAGAGTCCCAAACCACTACCTAGACTGAGATAAACCCCTTAGATTATCCTAGTTAGAGTTCATTTTACCTTTTGGGCACATCTTGCCTTTTATAACATAGACCACATGAGTTAATGTGGAATTAGGTGTCATGGAACCCTACATAAAATGAAGGCGGACTACTTGCCAAGGTAGTACCAAAACATGAAACATAGCAATTACGTGGATCCACTAGCTAGTATTCCTATGGGGAAACATAGCTCAAGAACTAGGAGATACAGTTGGGACCTCTTTATGCTACATGCATTATATTCTAAAATCTCAAGAGTACATTAGTGATCCTAACTTCCTTGTGTGGGAAGGGACACTCCTTACTCTAGTTCATTCGGTTCTAAGCTAGAGTCCCTTGTGAGATATCTTTAATGTCTTTATTAATCATCATAGCTTAATTTAGGTCATAGGGTCTATCCCTTGTATAAGAATCATCATCATAACTCAATACAAATTGGATGAGTGTAGTCATTTCATTACAACTAATATAAATGAGGTTACCACTTTTACACATTCACATCATGATAAGGCACATTGGTGAGTTATCAACATCCTTATATCATTCACATCTTAGAAAAAACCTCACAAACCATAGTCAACACATTTCAATTCAACATAATACTAACCCTTTCAATCCTAATACAAGATATACTTCAACGCAATATCATCGCTTAATCACACTTTACCATAATTGAAGTAAGGAATAGGGATTACAAGACTTACTAAGTCTCCTTCATAATCCATCGTCAAGGTTTTAACATCAACCTAACTCAAACCAATAAGTTGTAAATATAATCACTAAAATATAACCAATGATGATAACAAATCCAATTGAACTACTACATCACAATTCATCACTAGTTCATATCTTAAGATAAGAGACTTAGGTCAAAGTCATAATCTTGATCAATTACTCAAGAACTAGCATTATAGGACTATAATTCATCCTAATATATTAATAATTCATACAATAACATCATATACTAGTAATCCAACTAATAATTAATTCAATTGCACCAACATTACACAATTCATATCTAGATCACAACCTTGTGTTAAGGGGAATAGGTCATCTTCTACAAACTAGAGCAATCCATCAAGAAATAACATAATTGAGTTATAATAAATGTTAATATATTCATAATATCCAAAGGAAATTAATATATATCCAAAGGAAATCATAAGCCAAACAATTTACAACATCAATTTCAAGATTGGAATAGACCCACTTGAATTTTATACTTTTTTGAAATCAATTTGATGGAACTCTTTGGGGAAATAAGTCCCAAAGGTGAAAGGAATCCGATACCTTGTTGTTTTATGAAGATTGATGGAGATTGAAGATCTAGAACCAACCTTAACATTCTCTTCTATGGAGTTCTTCAACTTGAGAGAGAAAGAAGAGAAAAGAAAGAGAGTTTGGGTTTGTGAATTATGAGAGCTTAGGTTAGTCTAATTAATTTAGGGCCTTTATATAGGTTGTTAATTAAATTATTTACACCTACCCTAACCCTTAATGAACCTCCTAAATAAGCCAACTAATTAAATGAATTAATTAAAAACGTGCAGCAAAATCACACCCTCACAGACGACTCCCCTTCCAAGCCCCATGTGTCAATCGACAAACCAAGGACCAACCATCTTGTTGGTCCATAATTGAGTTCATAGACATGTGAAAAATAGTCCTATAATGGATTTGGCTAAGTTTTCATTGACGGTGGTCATCGACGCCTCGTCTATTGACACGCGATTCGTCGATTGGCACTCGTTCGTGTACAATGCCAGCTTCTTGCCAAAATGCAAGGGTCCGTGGTTTTTCCTTGCGAATTCGTGCCTGGAAGTTTTGACTATGAACTAAATCTAATACGTTTTATACACCCTTCTACCAAAATTCCTCAATTTTGGACTCCGTACAGCCAGTCAAATAGGCTAAGGCACACTAGTACTTCATTGAACTAGTTTTCCGATGTCATAGACGTTAATTTCTAAGCATCCTAAATGTCTTATATTCATTAAAATAAACCTTAAAACTTTCTAAACCTTTTGGCACTTATGTTAGGCTCTATAACACGTCTTAGAATTTTGAAGTGTTACAATGTACATGGGTAGTGTTGCCCATGTAGAAGATAAGAAAAAGGAGTTAGTCTGTGATGTGCGTAAGCTGGCCCGATTGAGAGTTCAACTACTAGATTCTAAAATGTTGGTTTCATGGTCCAACATAGATATAATCCCTCCTTAGTTGTTGATGTTAAGGCTAAGAAACACCTTGATCCCATCTTGATGGAGTCAAAAGAATCCTTAATTAAGAAATGTGTCGAGGTTTTCTCCCAAGGAGGAGATGGGGTACTTAGACATAAAGGTAGGTTGTGTGTTCTGAATGTGGATGACCTAAGAAGACAAATTTTGAAATAGGCCCATGGTTCACGATATTGTATTCATCCGGGAGTCACCAAGATGTATTGTGGTTTACAAAAAAATTGTTGATGGAATGGCTTGAAAAGGGATATAGTAGATTTCTTCCCAAATTTCCAAATGGTTAACAAGTCAAGTCCGAACATCAAAATTCATTAGGTTATTCTCAAGATATAGGTATTCCCACTTGGGAGTGGGAGGATGTTAATATGGACTTTATTTTGGGTTTACCTCGTACTCGAAGGAAACATGATTCTATTTGGGTCATTGTCGATAGGATGACTAAATCAGCCCATTTCATTTGCATCAAGGTTTCTTATTCGGTGGAATATTATGCTAAATTGTATCTCAAAAAGATTGTGAGGATTCATGGGGTTTCTTTGTATATTATTTTTGATAGGGTTACTCAATTTACTTCTCATTTTTTAAAGGCATTCCAAAATGGACTAGGTACCAAAGAAAATCTTAGTACCACATTCATCCCAAAATGGATGGTGAAGAAGAAAGAACCATCCAAACCATAGAATATATGATAAGGTCATGTGGGATTGAATTTGATGGTAATTGGTAGGACCATCTACAATTGATTGAGTTTTCCTACAATAATAGTTACCACTCGAGTATTGTTATGTGTCCCTTTGAGGCACTTTATGGGAGAAGATGGAGGTCTCTAGATGGGTGGTTTGAAGTGGGTGAGTTTGCTCTTATTGGTCCCCAAGTAGTTTATAAGGCCATTGAAAAGGTTTGACTTATTAGAAGTAGGTTGAAGAAGACCCAAAGTCGGAAAAAGTCTTATGCCAACAACAGAAAGAGGGATCTTGAATTTGAGTTAAGTGATTGGGTCTAGTAAAAGATCTCACCCATGGAAGGGGTGATGAGGTTTGGAAAAAAGGTGAAACTTAGTTCCCGGTGTATCGGACCATATTTTTGAAATGTGTGGGAAATGTTGCATATGAATTGAACTTGCCTATAAAGTTGGTTCTATTTACCTGATATTTCATGTCTCAATGTTCAAAAGTGCATAAGCGATCTTGTATCTATCCTTCCTCTAGAAGCTTTAGGAGTTGATGAGAACCTTACTTATGAAGATGTTCCATTTGAGATTTTTGAAGAGCAAGTGAAGAGATTGAAGAATAAAGAGGTAGCTTATGTTAAGGTTCTATTGAGGAACCATCTAGTGGAGAGTGCTACATTGGAAGTCGAGGGCGATATGATATCCTGTTATCCACCTTTTCCATGTTACTTCTATTCAAACTGAGGTAAGTAGTTTTTCTTGAGTTTATGATGAATCGGGACATGTGTGTATGATATTAGCTTTTTCATGCTTATACATTATATGGTGTGAGTCCATGTGAAGGAGCATGAATTTCTTAATTTTAAATTCTCATGAATTATATGTCCCTCTCATTGAATTGCTTAATTGATATGATAATTGCATATTTGACTTATGAGGTCAATTTATGAATATGTTTGGTTGTGTTTAATGAAGTTACATTTTGAGTCTATATTGTGATCTTGAACCTGTCATTGATTGGGCAAGGTAGTTCCTCCTACGAACATGATATATGATGTACTTCATGCATATCAAGTTGGTAGATGTAGTTCCAACTTTCTTATATTGCATTGACATGCCTTGATTTGGAGTTGAAGTTGCCTCTTTTGACGTAAGTGTCTATGATGAATTGTACATTAAATGTTATTTGTTTAATTTTGGTATGTATGCCGGTTAGATTGTTGGTTTAGAGTGTCTAACTTGGTTTGGTGCTTTGGTTAACATTCAGGGATGAATTTTCCCAAGGGAGAGATAATGTAATACCCCGGAAATCTAATAATCTAACCTAGATCCCTACATGAGGTATAATAGCTTTAAAAGAGTTAAAATAATGTTTTAGTCCTAATATAAATGTAACTTAGTTCGAAAGAGTTAGTGCATAAACTTCAAGAAATAACCATGACATCCGGGAACTAGTGAAATGAAATAGTGAGGTGTTAGGCTTTGCTAAGGGGTTTTAGAGTATCATATCGGGACTAAAGTTTGTTAAAATTGTATTATATGTAAAAACTACATGTTTAGGGACAAAACGTACATGTATTGGTCCCTAAACATGTAGTTTAGTAAATTCTTAGGAATTTATGGATAAAATTCGTGGTCTTAGATTCCTAGGTGAACCTTGGTCTTCTTCTTCAATGGGAGCTGCCTCCCCGACGAGCAGCCATGTCCCAGATCTAGTTGCGTTGTTTTAAAGTCAAGTTTGACATATCTAAAATTCCAAATAAGTATGCGGTCGCTTTTGTTAAACTGGGAAATGGATATAAAGTGTTTTTATGTTATATTGAACCCCTTTGCCAAATCAAAACCCCAATAACCAATAAAAAATCAAAAATCCAACTCTCTTCTCTTCCAAATTCTCTCAAACCTCCAATGGAGACAAAATTCAAGATCAACTTAGAAGATGAATTTTAAATTGGTTTCTTCTCCAAATGTGTGGGCTTTCTTCTATTATGGTATGGTAACCCTTGATCCTTAGTTAACCTTTTATCTAAGGAGTTCACTCAAAGGTTTTCTAATGTAATTCTAAGGTCAAAACTCAAATCTTTCAATCTATCCATGGGTTTATTGTAAAATTGTTTTCAAAGTCATTATAATGATATATTTATGATTAATAAATGGTTTTGACATGATTTTTAATACAATTCCATGAAGAACCCATCATCGCCTTAATCTCTCAATTTATGATATAACGTGGGTCTTGCGATCTTGATTAGATGATGATTCAATTGTGATTAGATTGTAGTGTATTAACTAGTCCTATTATATATATATAAATTGATTATGAATTTTTTAGATTGGTCAATGGTGATCATAGCTTGGATTATTGGTAAGTCGACCTAATTCTTAGTTTATAAGTATTTGGATTGACATTGTATGGCATGGCCTACTTATGTTGGCGGTGTTTACATTCTTTTCTATCTATCATTCTTGTCTATGAATACATTTTTTATCATGGACTTGAAGTCAATAGATGTAATTTGAATTTTGGTGATGATGATCACAAGTATGAAGGTCATGTGTATTCTTCAATTCTAGTATTCATTATCACGGTGTATTGGTGTTATGAAGTAGAATGTGTATGTTGAGGTTATGGTAAGGTATGGTTTATATGGTTAATGATGATGAATACTCCTTTATATTGACCCCTTACCTGTATGAACCTATATGAATATTTGATCTCATGCATGTTAGGAGTCTCATATTATAATGTAGAATATGTTCTTGCCTCCTATGATGTAATGTGGGTGTGTGGACTATAGTCCCAAATTCTCTTTTTGTGAAGTTGTTCATGACTTGAGGGATATTGAATATGTGTTATGATCCTTTGGAGTGTGGTTTCTTTGATACTTAGGTTGTTTCTCTTATGTTATTATGACGACAAATATGAACACACACATTCTCATGCATAAATATAAGAAGGATAGATTCATGGTGTCAATTGAAAGGATAGTTATCACATGCACCATTATCTATTACCATACATGTAAAGTATATGATTAATGAACTATCGGTATGTGTTGTCTAGAGTGTTTATGTGAATGTCTTTCTCACATATGTATACACACACATGAAGGTATGAATGAATAATGTTATGAAAATCTAGTGAAAGTGAGTCTTTTATGGGGCTTCTCCAGTTGTACTATAAACTAGACTATATTATGAGTGATATAATTATGTGAAAGGACATTGTCACATAATATAGGTTCTATGATGGAAGTCTATTCTCATCTTAGAAACCTTTGAGTTATATGATGTATGAGAGGGAAAGTCCCTAAACCCTACTTTATGAACTAATGATAAATAAAAGCTTAAAGATATAAAAGTGGAAGTTTAAGCTTAGCACCAAGTGGATATGTGCAATGAGGAAAAGACCCCTCCGCTAATGCATTAGGTTGGGTCATCCAACTGATACTCATGAGATGGAACCCTCTCCGTTAATGCAATAGGTCAGGTTTGTCGACACCCAATTTTTACCCCCTCGATAGGAAATAAATAACGAGCTTCTAAATTATAAACGATTTGAAATAATTCAATTATATAAAGATTAAAAGGTTTTTGAGTTATTTTAAATTAATAATTTCACTTTTATAACTTTAGATAATATTATATTATTTCACATAATTATGCATATAACTAGTATATTTTATGGCTATTCAAAAATCGTCTCAAAAAGATTTTGTTTTAATTAAATATCTAGTTCATTAGTTTAGTTATATAATAAATTATATTTTAAATTAGTTAGTTTATTTTTAACATAATTAATTTAAATTGTTAAGATTAAGAAGTTTGTTAATTAACTAATATTTAATTCGCCTTGATTAAGATTTGGTCGAATTTAACTAATTAACTCAATTTGGTTGTTTCTTGAATGCCAAATTACCAAGCGTTGGGCCTTTTCTCTAATTCTTGCCACAAACCCATGCCAATGAACCAATTTCAGCAAGACCCAATTTTCTTGAACTTTTTTGTACAACCCCTATTTTAGCCCAGCCCACCCCGTAATTCCACTTCAATCCCAGCCAATCGTCCCAACCGTGCCAACCGTCCCAGCCCACCCAAATAATACCCGACCCAAGTTTATTTCTTGTACCTTCAAGCGAAATGAAAATAAAATTCCAGAAAGCATGACGCTCGAAAATAGATCGAGCAAACCAGCCTGCTCATCATCTTCCTCACGCGCAAGAAGGACGAAAACCATAAGCTCGGCGCGTCTGAGTCCAGGAACGCAATTGCGTCACCTTCTCCCTTTCTCTCTCCCCTTTACTCGTTCATACAAAATTTGCAGAAATAACAACAGTGCCTTCAAATTTTTTCTTTTCCGTTCAATCCCAGCAAGCAGGCACGCGAATCGTCCTTGGCCACAGGAGATCACGCCACCTAGCGCTGCAAGGTCAATTGGAATCGTCCCTAACTTTCGATCGCCCCTTTCTCTTTTGGGAATTAAAAGAATTCGGAGAGTGACAGTTGTTTTCCTATTTTGATAAAGAGTTCTAAAATAATTTGAATTTGGTATGATTGGTGGATTGTCGCTTCAACCCTTTTCCCCTAAAAAAATCTGAAAATCCTAATGTTCCTCTATAAATAATCTATTTCTCTTCACTTTTGGAGGAGGAGTGATTTTTTTGGGACTTATCGTTGAAAGTTCTAAAGGGAAACAGGGAAAAGGAGGAAGAAAGAGTTAGAAGAACTAGTTGAAATTATTTTTCCTGAAAAGGAAAAACAGAGAAAAATCTGTTGAAGGAAAATTGTTGATTTGTTTAAAATCCCCGTCAAAAATTTTGATTAAGGCATAGAGAATCACCCAAGCTAGAAGTTATAAATATAAGCAAAATATATTTAGAAGGAGGGTTAGTTTGCCTTCAGCCAAAACCACGGTTGCTGATCTATTTTAGTTCGAGTTTCGTGTGGTGAAAGTCTTTTCTCCTTCTCACACTGTCTCCAGGAAGCTACACCCGGAAAGGTAAACTACACTTTAATTTCAACTCATTTGGTCGTCATTTGTTTGTTGAGCAAAAGGTATCTAGTGAACCTCTTTCCGTTCATTCGAATGTCTCAGCTCTCTTTGGGTTTGTTGCTAAGGCCTGACAAAAGACTATTTAATCACTAGTTAGTGTTTTAATTAGCTAAAGCATGAACTATGTTATATTTGTGATTTATGCCTGCATTATTTTGATTAGTAGTAGGTTTCACCATTCAATTTTTTTATGTCAGAATTTTCTTCTTTGCTTTCGTTTCGTTGCCATTAGTAACACTATTCTAAAAATGGAAGTATAATCTTTAACTATCTAGTATGAAAGTTGTTTTGTCATTTTAGTTGACTTTTGTTGGTATGGACGCTATTTTCTTCCCCAATTTTTCCGATCTTTTGATTTGTGTTGATGGTCGCTATGTTTATGAATTGGCTTTGTCCAACTTAAAAAAAAAGAGAGAGAAAGACAGAACTCTTTTGCTCGCTCCCTGGTTGTTTGTCATCTGTTGCTTTTGATTTTAGATTTTAGGTCAATGCATTTGTGTAACGACCTGTTTAGTCGTTTGAGCAGCAGATTTTTAATTCTGGAAAAACTGGGCCATACTACGGACACCACGACGGACCGTCGTAGGCACGACGGCCCGTCGAGGGTGTATCGTTGCAACATACTTAGAAATTCTGAAATTGGGTACTGAAAATCGACTCTCTGTAAATTGTGACGGACCTGCAGGACGTGCCGTCACATCCACGACGAACCGTCGTGAGGTTCCGTTGCAAAACACTTCAACTTTTGAGAATTTGGTGCAAGAAACGAGTTTCTGACCGTCAGGACGGAGGAACAGGACGGACCGTCACGGCTGTGACGGGCCGTCACAGGCCACTTGAGCTCGAGGGAGCTGCGACGACCACCGTGACGGACCGTCGCAGGCACGACGACCCGTCACAGGTTGCGAAGTCCCAGGCAAAATAGGATTCCTCTACACGTTTTAGGGGTCGTTTTGGACTATTCTTTCCTTAATTATAAAGATTGAGGGCTAATATTAATAGGTCTAATTACTTGGGGGTTAAAAGAGGTAACCTTAAGTTAATTAGCGGGTTTTATTGTCCTCTTTACACTTAATTATACTTTTAATTAGGGTAAAAAGAAGGAGGGTTTGAATAAAACAAAACAAAGGAAAAGAACAGAAAAAGAGAGAAACGAATTGAGGGAGATTGGACGAGAAGAAGAAAGCTTGGGAATTTGCTTGTGGATTCCAATTCTTCGGTGGAGGTAGGTTATGGTTTATATTACGATAATCGTAGTGAACTCTTAATAGTGAATATTATGTGTTGATAGTATTGTAAACCTGTCTATGTGCTTAAATTGTATGCTTGCATGATTATGATTATGAAATTGTGATGAATTAACAAGCATGATGAAGCTATTGAATCCCAAATCTTGAAAGAACCCTAATTCGCTTGATATATTATATAATAAGATTGATGATGCCTTAATATGAAAGAAGGCTTGATAAATTATATAATGAGAATGAGGATGCCTTAGTGTAAAAGAAGGCTTGATGAATATGAGGATCGGGTGCCACGTTCCGGTACCAGGATAGAATGAATATGAGGATCGGAGTGTCACGTTCCGACACCAGGATAGAATATGAGGATCGGGTGCCATGTTCCGGTACCAGGATAGAATGAATATGAGGATCGGAGTGTCACGTTCCGACACCAGGATAGAATATGAGGATCGGAGTGCCACGTTCCGGCACCAGGATAGAAATAGAGGAGCGGAGTGTCACGTACCGACACAAGAGGAAGAAAGATAATGAATCTTGAAAGATAATGAATATACTCAATCTAATGAACTTAATTCCCAAATGAGTATGGTATTGAGGCTTGAGACCTCATGTATGAACTTGACGGAAATTGTTAATGATAAAGAAATTGTTGTTGCTACATGTTGAGTATTGTAGTTGATTTACATTATTATTGATATATATTGTTCCCTATTTTGAGTTAGCCGATGATATCTACTCAGTACGTGTGGTTGTACTGACCCCCTACTTTTATGTTTTCCTCTTTGTTATTTGTGTTATGCAGCAAACGTTCCGTCAACTTCAACACAACAGTAACTCGGGCCAGATTTCGTCATATCGGAAATTCAGGGTGAGCTAATGCGTCTAGCTTGGACTGGGTCTCCTTCTTCAAGTCTTGATGCCTTGAACTTCCGGCATGGACTAGCTTTTTAGTATTTTGTTCTTAGACAGTTTTAGTTTAGAAATTTGAGATAGATGTTCTTGTGATGATGACTTCCAGATTTTGGGAATATTAATAATAGTTGAGTTGTTTATTTATGAGTTTAAGTCTTCCGCATTATTTTCTGTTAATATTATATTGAAATGTTAAGGTTTAGATGGGTTGGTTCGCTCACATAGGAGGGTAAATGTGGGTGCCAGTCGCGTCCCCGATTTGGGTCGTGACAGACTTGGTATCAGAGCCTTAGGTTCGTTGGTCTCATCACACAAGAACGGGTCTAGTAGAGTCTTAAGGAACGGTAGGGGGACGCCTTTACTTTTCTTTGAGAGGCTATAAGACTTTAGGAAAATTCCATTCTTTCATTCTTTCTTTCGTGCTACTACTTGAGTCCAATTGGTATCTAGGTGATACAAATTGGTATCTGACCATCTTCACTCTATTTCGCAGATGGTTAGAACTAGAGCATTGACCGCACCAGCAGCGACAACGGAAAGACAGGAAACGACTGAGCCAGCCACTGGGGCTGTGGCTCGAGGAGGAACAGCGGCAAGAGGCCGTGGAAGAGGTCGTGGAAGGACGTCCTCTAGAGGGAGAGGACGAGCCCCTAGCCCATCTGATACTAGGGCGGTGACTCCTCCACCGACTGAGGATGTAGTAAGAGAGGGTGAGGAAGGGGAAACTGAACAAGGGCAGAATGAGGAAATGCCACCCCAACCTACCCCGGAGATGATCAACCAAGTACTTGCTTATCTTAGCGGGTTATCCGATCAGGGTCAAGCTCCTCCAGTGGTTTCTGCACCAACACCTCCGGTTTCAGAGATACGACATGCGGCTACTATGGCTCCCCGCATGGATGCAACCTTGGGAATAGGCACATTTCCACGTCTGACTACTGGGCCTATTATGACAAACGATCAGCATGAACTTTTCAGTAAGTTCTTGAAATTGAAACCTCCAGTCTTCAAGGGTGCAGAATCTGAGGATGCTTATGATTTTCTGGTTGATTGTCATGAGCTACTACACAAGATGGGGATAGTAGAGAGGTTTGGTGTCGAGTTCGTGAGCTATCAGTTCCAAGGGAACGCCAAAATGTGGTGGCGTTCACATGTTGAGTGTCAACCAACAGAGGCACCACCTATGACTTGGGAATCATTCTCTACCCTTTTTATGGAGAAATATATCCCAAGGACTTTGAGAGATAGAAAGAGGGATGAGTTATTGAGTCTGGAGCAAGGTAGAATGACGGTTAATGCATACGAGGCTAAATTTCGCGCACTATCCAGATACGCCACCCAACTCTGTTTCAGTCCACAAGAACGGATCCGCCGTTTTGTGAAGGGGTTGAGGTCAGAATTGCGGATTTCAGCCTTACAGATAGCGGCAACAGCAACATCCTTCCAGGAGGTGGTAGACTTTGTGATAGAGGTGGAAGGAGTGAAACCGGATGACTTCACCACAACGTCTACGTCAAAGAGGTTTCGAAGGGGAGGTGAGTTTAATGGTTCTCACTCTAGAGGACAGAGCTCCGGAGGTTACGCAAGTCGACCAATTCAGTCTTCACTACAGACTGTAGTTGGGGGTCCACCTCAGAACGGTCAACACTTCTCTGAGAGGCCGACGCGTGAACCCAGAGAATGCTATGGATGTGGAGAGATTGGACACATTAAGAGGTATTGTCCAAACCAGAGTTACAGA
This sequence comes from Solanum peruvianum, assembly GCA_027705065.1. NCBI lineage: Eukaryota > Viridiplantae > Streptophyta > Magnoliopsida > Solanales > Solanaceae > Solanum > Solanum peruvianum. The sequence continues at coordinate 17,808,992 of JAKWJD010001756.1, forward strand.
ACCCCACTGGCTAGAGGTAGGGGTGGTAATGGTAGAGGTCGTTATTCTGGAGGGCGTGGTGGCCGAGGTAATGGTGGTCACCAGAACGGCAGAGGTGAAGGGCAAAACGGAGCTACTACTACACAACATGGTAGGGGCAACGGACAGACACATAATGGGGCTCATTGCTACGCTTTCCCTGGGAGATCTGAAGCGGAGGCGTCTGATGCAGTTATCACAGGTAACCTTCTGATCTGTGATTTCATGGCTTCCGTGTTGTTTGACCCTGGCTCCACGTTTTCATATGTATCTTCTTCATTTGCTAACGGTCTAAATTTACATTGTGAATTACTTGACATGCCTATTCGTGTTTCTACTCCAGTGGGTGAGTCTGAGATAGTCGAAAAAGTGTATAGGTCTTGTTTCGTGAATTTTGTGGGGAGCAACACTTATGTAGATTTGGTCATTTTAGAAATGGGTGACTTTGATGTAATTCTGGGTATGACTTGGCTTTCTCCAAACTTTGCAATTTTGGATTGTAATGCTAAAACGGTAACGTTAGCCAAGCCTGGGGCAGATCCGTTAGTGTGGGAGGGTGACTACACTCCCAATCCGGTGCGTATCATCTCCTTTATTCGTGCTCAGAAGATGGTTAGTAAGGGTTGTCTAGCTTTCTTGGCACATCTCAAGGATGACACTACCCAAGTACCTTCGATCGAGTCGGTTTCAGTGGTCTGTGAGTTTTGGATGTGTTCCCTGCAGATCTTCCCGGTATGCCACCAGATAGGGATATAGACTTCTGCATTGATTTGGAACACGGTACTCGCCCCATTTCTATACCCCCGTATAGAATGGCTCCCGCCGAATTAAGAGAGTTAAAGGCACAACTTCAAGAGTTGTTAAGCAAAGTCTTCATTAGACCAAGTGCATCTCCTTGGGGTGCTCCGGTGCTATTTGTGAAGAAGAAGGATGGGAGTTTCCGAATGTGCATAGATTACCGACAGTTGAACAAAGTAACTATTAAGAACAAGTACCCCATTCCTCGCATTGATGACTTGTTCGATCAGTTACAAGGTGCTTGTGTCTTCTCAAAGATTGACTTGAGGTCCGGTTATCACCAATTGAAAATACGAGCAACGGATGTTCCAAAGACTGCTTTTCGAACTAGGTATGGGCATTATGAATTTGTGGTAATGTCCTTTGGTCTTACGAATGCCCCTGCTGCTTTCATGAGTTTGACGAACGGGATTTTCAAGCCATATTTGGATCTCTTTGTGATTGTGTTTATTGATGATATACTGATATACTCAAAGAGTAAGAAAGAACATGAGGAGCATTTGAAAATGGTGTTAGAGTTGTTGAGAAAGAAAAAGCTTTATGCGAAATTCTCCAAGTGTGAGTTTTGGCTAGATTCAGTGTCCTTCTTGGGGCACGTGGTTTCTAAGGAAGGAGTGATGGTAGATCCTTCTAAGATTGAAACAGTGAAAAGCTGGGTAAGACCCACTAATGTGTCAGAAATAAGGAGTTTTGTGGGTTTAGCTAGCTACTACCGCCGATTCGTCAAGGGATTCTCTTCTATTGCTTCCCAATTGACGAACTTGACTAAGCAGAATGTTCCATTTGTATGGTCAGATGAGTGTGAGGAAAGCTTCCAGAAGCTTAAGACTTTGTTGACTACCGCGCCTATCCTCACCTTGCCGGTAGAGGGCAAAAACTTCATTGTTTATTGTGATGCATCCTATTCTGGGTTGGGTGCAGTGCTAATGCAAGAGAAAAATGTGATTGCTTATGCTTCGAGGCAATTAAAGGTGAATGAGCGTAACTATCCGACCCATGATTTGGAGTTGGCCGCGGTAGTATTTGCACTAAAGCAATGGAGACACTACTTGTATGGGGTTAAGTGTGAAGTATACACGGACCATCGTAGCCTACAGTATGTATTCACTCAGAAAGACTTGAACTTGAGACAGAGGAGATGGATGGAACTACTGAAGGATTACGACATCACTATCTTGTATCATCCGGGAAAAGCAAATGTTGTGGCAGATGCTTTGCGTAGGAAGGCCGGAAGCATGGGAAGTCTAGCTCATTTGCAAGCTTCTAGACGCCCATTGGCTAGAGAAGTGCAGATTTTGGCTAATGACCTTATGAGGTTAGAAATAAACGAGAAGGGAGGATTGTTAGCTTGTGTAGAGGCAAAATCCTCTTTTCTTGATCAGATTAAGGGGAAACAGTTTGATGATGAGAAACTAAGGCGAATTCGAGATAAAGTGTTGCAAGGAGAGGCTAAGGAAGCAATAATCGATGGGGAAGGTGTTTTGAGGATTAAGGGAAGAGTATGTGTACCCCGCATCGATGATTTGATCACCACTATTCTTACAGAAGCTCATAGTTCCGGATATTCTATACATCCTGGTGCAACCAAGATGTACCGCGACCTAAAGCAACACTTCTGGTGGAGTAGAATGAAGCGAGATATTGTTGAGTTTGTGGCCAAATGTCCAAATTGTCAACAAGTAAAATATGAACACCAGAGGCCCGGAGGAACACTTCAGAGAATGCCCATTCCTGAATGGAAGTGGGAGAGAATCGCGATGGACTTCGTGGTTGGTCTTCCAAAGACCTTGGGCAAGTATGAATCCATTTGGGTGATCGTGGATAGGTTAACTAAGTCTGCTCACTTCATTCCTGTCAAGGTGACCTACAATGCAGAGAAGTTAGCCAAGATCTACATCGCAGAGATCGTTCGGTTGCATGGAGTTCCACTCTCCATCATATCTGATAGAGGTACGCAGTTTACTTCTAAGTTTTGGAGAACATTGCATGCAGAATTAGGTACTAGGTTGGACCTTAGTACGGCGTTTCACCCTCAGACTGATGGTCAGTCTGAGCGAACGATTCAAGTGTTGGAGGATATGCTTCGTGCGTATGTGATAGAGTTTGGTGGCCATTAGGATAGCTTCTTACCGTTGGCAGAGTTTTCATACAATAATAGCTATCACTCCAGTATCGACATGGCCCCATTTGAAGCATTGTATGGGAGGAGGTGTAGATCTCCCATTGGGTGGTTTGACGCATTTGAAGTTAGACCTTGGGGGACTGATCTGTTAAGAGATTCTATGGAGAAGGTGAAAGCTATTCAAGAAAAGCTTTTAGCGGCTCAAAGTAGACAAAAGGAGTATGCAGACCGAAAAGTTAGAGACTTGGAGTTCATGGAAGGTGAACAAGTCTTGTTGAAGGTTTCACCCATGAAAGGGGTGATGCGGTTTGGAAAAAGAGGTAAGCTAAGTCCAAGGTATATTGGACCATTCGAGGTACTAAAGCGAATAGGGGAGGTGGCTTATGAATTAGCCTTGCCCCTAGGGCTGTCCGGAGTGCATCCGGTGTTTCATGTATCTATGTTGAAGAGATACCACGGAGATGGAAACTACATTATCCGTTGGGATTCAATTTTGTTGGATGAGAACTTGACTTATGAAGAGGAACCAGTTGCTATATTAGATAGAGAAGTTCGCAAACTGAGGTCGAGAGAGATTGCATCCATCAAAGTTCAATGGAAGAATCGACCGGTTGAAGAGGCTACTTGGGAGAAGGAGGCAGATATGCAAGAAAAATACCCACATCTGTTTACAGATTCAGGTACTCCTTTTCGCCATTGTTTTTCTTCTTTTGATCGTTCGGGGACGAACGATGGGTAAATTGGTATCTATTGTAACGACCTGTTTAGTCGTTTGAGCAGCAGATTTTAATTCTGGAAAAACTGGGCCATACTACGGACACCACGACGGACCGTCGTAGGCACGACGGCCCGTCGAGGGTGTATCGTTGCAACATACTTAGAAATTCTGAAATTGGGTACTGAAAATCGACTCTCTGTAAATTGTGACGGACCTGCAGGACGTGCCGTCACATCCACGACGAACCGTCGTGAGGTTCCGTTGCAAAACACTTCAATTTTTGAGAATTTGGTGCAAGAAACGAGTTTCTGACCGTCAGGACGGAGGAACAGGACGTACCGTCACGGCTATGACGGGCCGTCACAGGCCACTTGAGCTCGAGGGAGCTGCGACGACCACCGTGACGGACCGTCGCAGGCACGACGGCCCGTCACAGGTTGCGAAGTCCCAGGCAAAATAGGATTCCTCTACACGTTTTAGGGGTCGTTTTGGACTATTCTTTCCTTAATTATAAAGATTGAGGGCTAATATTAATAGGTCTAATTACTTGGGGTTAAAAGAGGTAACCTTAAGTTAATTAGCGGGTTTTATTGTCCTCTTTACACTTAATTATACTTTTAATTAGGGTAAAAAGAAGGAGGGTTTGAATAAAACAAAACAAAGGAAAAGAACAGAAAAAGAGAGAAACGAATTGAGGGAGATTGGACGAGAAGAAGAAAGCTTGGGAATTTTCTTGTGGATTCCAATTCTTCGGTGGAGGTAGGTTATGGTTTATATTACGATAATCGTAGTGAACTCTTAATAGTGAATATTATGTGTTGATAGTATTGTAAACCTGTCTATGTGCTTAAATTGTATGCTTGCATGATTATGATTATGAAATTGTGATGAATTAACAAGCATGATGAAGCTATTGAATCCCAAATCTTGAAAGAACCCTAATTCGCTTGATATATTATATAATAAGATTGATGATGCCTTAATATGAAAGAAGGCTTGATAAATTATATAATGAGAATGAGGATGCCTTAGTGTAAAAGAAGGCTTGATGAATATGAGGATCGGGTGCCACGTTCCGGTACCAGGATAGAATGAATATGAGGATCGGAGTGTCACGTTCCGACACCAGGATAGAATATGAGGATCGGGTGCCATGTTCCGGTACCAGGATAGAATGAATATGAGGATCGGAGTGTCACGTTCCGACACCAGGATAGAATATGAGGATCGGAGTGCCACGTTCCGGCACCAGGATAGAAATAGAGGAGCGGAGTGTCACGTACCGATACAAGAGGAAGAAAGATAATGAATCTTGAAAGATAATGAATATACTCAATCTAATGAACTTAATTCCCAAATGAGTATGGTATTGAGGCTTGAGACCTCATGTATGAACTTGACGGAAATTGTTAATGATAAAGAAATTGTTGTTGCTACATGTTGAGTATTGTAGTTGATTTACATTATTATTGATATATATTGTTCCCTATTTTGAGTTAGCCGATGATATCTACTCAGTACGTGTGGTTGTACTGACCCCCTACTTTTATGTTTTCCTCTTTGTTATTTGTGTTATGCAGCAAACGTTCCGTCAACTTCAACACAACAGTAACTCGGGCCAGATTTCGTCATATCGGAAATTCAGGGTGAGCTAATGCGTCTAGCTTGGACTGGGTCTCCTTCTTCAAGTCTTGATGCCTTGAACTTCCGGCATGGACTAGCTTTTTAGTATTTTGTTCTTAGACAGTTTTAGTTTAGAAATTTGAGATAGATGTTCTTGTGATGATGACTTCCAGATTTTGGGAATATTAATAATAGTTGAGTTGTTTATTTATGAGTTTAAGTCTTCCGCATTATTTTCTGTTAATATTATATTGAAATGTTAAGGTTTAGATGGGTTGGTTCGCTCACATAGGAGGGTAAATGTGGGTGCCAGTCGCGTCCCCGATTTGGGTCGTGACAATTTGGGTTCTTTCATTCCTAATCATAGCCAAATATGTTCAAATTTGCTTGAATTGTCCAAAATCTGAAATTTCTAGTAAAATCACTAAGACATTTAATTTGTGATTAAAAAATATTTTACAGCTTGTAATACTTTATAGTGATACTTGGAACTTTCAAAGTTTACTCAAGTTAGCAGTGGGTTTATTGTGTTATGAGATATTTTCTAATTGGCTTTTCTGAATTTTGCATTAATACATTGCCTAAATGAGTAGGTATGTTTTTTGTTTCGGTATAATTGCTCCAAGGTCTTGATGTGTAAAAATCGTGTTAAGTTCATTATAGGATTTTGCTTTCTTCAGTTGCGAACATCATATCTGAAAAAACTTTTCTAATCCTAACTTCATTCATTATGCTTACAATCTAAGTATGGTTTATCTGTAAAAACATTTGATTTGGATTGCTCTCTGTATGTATTTGTAGAGGTTGTGATGTTCTTTTTTATAGCAAACGAAATTCAATCATCATCATTTGCACTCTATTTGGTAGTCTTTTATTTGATCTCTTTCTATGTCTTTCAAAATATGACATTAGCTATAAGATCTTTTATCCAGTACCTCTCCATTTGTTGTCGTGTTTAGAATATTTTTCATGTCTTTGGTAAGGTCATAATCTCTATTTGGTCATTATAAACACTTGTTTCCCTTTTATCGTATTATCTTACTTAAAATCATATATGAAATAAAGTAAAATAGGCAGACCTCGAGTAAGCTTTATATACATGTCTTTAGTTATACAATTTTGTAATTCCTCTACTTTGTCCGTTTGATTGGGTTTTCTTAACTGCTCCTTAAATTTCTCATTTCATTTTAATGTCTCATTGTATGAAACAATCACTTCTCAATTTATACATTCTTGAGTAGGTGTACAATTTCAGTGAATTAATTTATTCTTTCCAGATTAGTGTTGATTGAATTATGCACTAACTCTCTTACCTTGCTTTGTTTGCATGTAAACATGCCTGATTTCACCATGAAATTTCACTTCCCCCTTTGCATTCCGTGAGAGAGTCGTAAAGGCTCAAAGTTTCTTCATTGAGTCGAGTCACGAAATCGACGTACAGGTTTAGAAGTGTAAAGAATTGAAGAAAGTAAAAGAAGTTGGACTATAAGATCCATTTTATTTTCATTTTTAAATTTTGTTATTTTGGGGCCTAAGCCCCTTTCGCCTTTTATTTTTTTCGTACTTATTATTTCTTATTATATGTTTAGTCTAGGACAGGTACTCAAGATGACAAATGGGTAAAAACCCCAAAACAGGTGGGTTCGAATTCCTGTCCAAGAGAACAGAAAACCCGGATATGGACCAAATTATCTTTCTCTCCCCTTCTCCCTCTCTTATTTTTTGTTTATTTACTTGCTTTATTTGTCGGTAGTTTTACAGTTAGAGAATCTGAATCCCTGCCAATGTCGTAATGTTTTAGTAATTTAAAATTGAACAAAGTTTAAATAAGTTTTAAATAATGTTTCTATTTATAGTTTCCCTTAGATAAAAGTAAGAAACTCACATTCAAACAATTTTCAATAAATTTTATAAGTTTTAACCAAACTAGTGAGTTGCCGGAAAACCGCAAGTAGGTGGACATCTTAGGTGCTTAACACCTTCCTAAGATGTTAATAAGAATCCCCGAACCCATTATAAGTTTTCGATTGATTTTTCTGTTAAGTCTTTTGAAAACAAAGATTTTCTTGATTTTTTTACAACCCCTATTTTAGCCCAGCCCACCCCGTAATTCCACTTCAGTCCCAGCCAATCGTCCCAACCGTGCCAACCGTCCCAGCCCACCCAAATAATACCCGACCCAAGTTTATTTCTTGTACCTTCAAGTAAAATGAAAATAAAAATCCAAAAAGCATGACGCTCCAAAATAGATCGAGCAAACCAGCCTGCGCATCGTCTTCCTCACGCGCAAGAAGGACGAAAACCATAAGCTCGGCACGTCCGAGTCCAAGGCAGGCAATCGCGTCGCCTTCTCCCTTTATCTCCCCTCTTTACTCGTTCGTATGAAATTTGCAGAAAGAATAGTAGTGCCTGCAAATTTTGTTCCTTTCCATTCAATCCCAGCAAGTAGGCACGCGAGTCGTTCTTGGCGACAGGAGATTACGCCACCTAGCGCTGCAAGGACAATTGGATTCGTTCCTAACCGTTGATCACCCCTTTCCCTTTTGGGAATCAAACAAATTCGGAGTGTAATAGTTGTTTTTCCTATTTTGATGAAGAGTTTTGAAATATTTTGAATTTGGCATTGGAGGAGGATTGATTCTTTTGGGACTTATCGTTGAAAATTAAAAGGGAAACAGGAAAAAAGGAGGCAGAAAGAGTTAGAAGAAATCGTTGAAATTTTTTTTTCAGAAAGGGAAAAACAGAGGACTATTTGTTAAAGGAAAATTGTTGATTTGTTTAAAAACCCCGTCCCAGATTTTGATGAAGGCATAGAGAATCACCCAAGCTATATGTTATAAATTATAAGGAAAATATTTTTTTAAAAGGAGGGATGGTTTGCCTTAAGCCAAAACCTCGGTTGCCAGTCTGTCTTAGTTCGAGTTTCATGTGGTGAAAGTCTCTTCTCCTGCGCACATTGTCTCCAGAAAGTTGCACCCGAAAATATAAACTACAGTTTAATTTTAACTCATTTGGTCATTATTTTTTTGTTGAGCAGAAGGTCTCTAGTGACCCTCTTTCCGTTCATTTGAATGTCTAGTTCTCTTTGGGTTTGCTGCTAAGGCCTGACAAAAGACATTTTTTTAGCACTAGTTGGTGTTTTAGTTAGCTGAAGTGTGAACTGTGTTATGCTTTTGATTTGTTCCTGCATTGTTTGGATTAATAGATGGTTTCACCTTTCAATTTTTTTATGTCAAATTTTGCTTCTTTGCTTTCCTTCCATTTCCACTAGTAACACTTTTCTAAAAATGTAAGTATAATCTTTAACTAGCTAGTATGAAAGTTGTTTTGTCGTTTAAGCTTTCTTTTGTTTGTATGGTTGCTATTTTCTTTCCCATTTTCTCCGAACTTTTGATCTGTATTGATGGCCTCTATGCTTAAAAATTGGCTTTGTCCAACTTTGTAAAAAAAAAAGAGAGAAAGACGGAATTCTTTTGCTCGATCCCTAGTATGTTTGTCATTTTTTGCTTTCGATTTTAGAATGTAGACAAATGCATTTGTCTTCTTTCATTCCTAAGAATAGCCAAATTTGTTCAAATATGCTTGAGTTGTCAAAAATCTGAAATTTCCAGTAAAATCACTAAGACATTTATTTTGTGATTAAAAACTATTTTACAGCTTGTAATACCTTACAGTGATGCTTGCAACTATCAAAATTTACTCAAATAAGCAGTGGTTTTATTGTGTTATAAGATATTTTCTAATTGGCTTTTGTGAAGTATGTATTGATACATTGCCTAAATGATTAGGTTTTCTTTTTGTTTCGGTATAATTGCTTCAAGTTCTTTATGTGTAAAAATTGTGTTAAGTTCATTATAGCGATTGCTTTCTTCGGTTGCTAACCTCATGTCTGAAAACATCTTTTCTAATCCTAACTTCATTCATTATGCTTGCAATACAAGTACGGGTTTATCTGTAGAAACATTTGATTTGGATTGTTCTGTGTATGTATTTGTAGAGGTTGTAATGTACTTTTTTTTTTACAAACGGAATTTAATCATCTTCCTTTGCACTCCATGTGGTAGTCTTTTATTTGATCTCTTTCTATGTGTTGCAAAATATGACATTAGCTATAAGATCTTTTGTCGAGTACCTCTCCATTTGAAAACTTACAACTAATAATATTTTTCGAAAACTTTCAGTTTCATATAAAACTGAAATGGCGACTCAACTGGGAAATTGGAGGATTCTAACCTTAAAACTAACCTTATTTTCTATGTGGTATATAATTGCATATTTGTTTACTTTATCTTATTATTGAAATATTGCATTCTCATGACATATTTCTACCAAACGGCAAGTAGTTTGCATTAGAAAAACGAAAGTTACATGGCTTTCCATGGCTTCTTTCAGAAATACACAAAAATTCATTTGGAAGTATAAAATGAATAGTTGGAATGCGGTCATTAGATGTCGTTTGGTAGCTTCACCCCGTTGTCTGTCTGACTCGGGTAACCGACAATTTGAAACAAATTCTAGCAAGCCTAAGATAGAGCAAAACCAGAACCAAAAGTTAAGCATCAGCCTAAGATGACTTAATATCCAATATGTATTAAGTTCATTTAGTAGAAAACTGCCAAAACAGTGTCCAAGGTCTCTGACCTTACAACACATCATTTTATTTGACATTTGAATGATGTACGTGTGGAAACCAATTTGGGGTGGGTAAAACTAACTAGTTTCTGTTTTGTAGATATAGACAGTTTTCCAAGGTTCGATATGATTATAGAAGCGCCACCCCAACTCAAAATATGGTATGATAATCTCAACGGGGATCATAGAGAAACCCTCAACAAATATGTGGGTGCTCTGACAGAGTTGATCAACATGAACGGTTGGCGAAAACTGGTTGAGGTCCTCACAGGGTATTGGGATAACCAACGAATGATGTTCCGATTTGGAACTGTAGAGATTACCTCAACTTTGGAAGAGATCAAAGACTGCATAGACACAGTAGGTACTTGGATAGAAAGAAAGGCAAAAAAACCAAGAAGACATTTTCATCTCTAATAAGCCTTTAGTAGAAGATATTGTAGACTGGCTCGGATTGGGGAAAATTTTTGCCTACTTGTGCCAAGAATCCTACACATCATTCAGAGACCTTTATATCATATTTGGACACTCAAGCTTCTACGCCACTTACAAGTGAGAGTTCAAGGTCTCCTATAGAAAATGGAACGAAATTCGTCCTCTAGCATTTGTTGTAGCGTTGTTTGGGACGATGGTCTTCCGGCATGGCCCAAGTTTGAGCATCAATATCGGAGTTATAACACTCCTGCACACTCTATTCAAAGGGTACGAGAACAAAGGGAAGGTAAAATACTATCTTGTTGCTCCGTTCATATTGTCCGACATGTATCAAGCCTTGGGAAAGTGCAAAGAGGGGCATCAATACTTCAATTTACTCCTTCAGTTTTAGATTCAGAACCACTTGGCAAAGGGTGCTAGGACTAAGAAGTTGAATACTCTCAACAACAAGAACACCCTTAAGATTTGAATGACATGCTGTACTAGGAAAATATGGATAATTGGAGAATTAGGGGAAGATGGGCTCAGATAATCTCCGAATTGAGAAAAGAATATCTCCAATGGATGCTTGATCGCTTCATCTCTAAATAAGTCTTGTGGAGAGCCGCAGACAGCTTGTGCTTACCCTACAAGGTATTCGGGGAATTCTCCCTTATGCAACCTTTAAAGTCTTGTGACAGGTATGGAATGAGACAAACTGTACATGAGGAGGCGTACTATGGCGCTTATGAATATGACATTGGAGACGATATGGTGCACGAAGCGTCTGAAATTTTCAAAGAATAGAAAGGTGACAAGCGGATGGATAAAGACACCATTGCCAAGACCAATTCAATGCTAGATATGATGAGGGTTACAAAGAATGGCTGAAAGACGACATACAAAGTATCTCCTCCCCAACCTCGTGCAGCTTTCGCAGCATAACAGACAAAGAAGCCAAAGTTGTGGTCGAGCTATAAGAGGTAAAAAAGGAAACCCAAGAAGTGTACGTTAAGTTTGTCAAGAACCAAAATGATCTTGAGAAGGCGACTCAAGAGGTGGAAATGGAAAAACTAAGATGTGGTTATGATGATTTCGATACCTAGGTCAAGGAGAAAATTGGGAGGATGCGATATGAAAGCTTGGAAGACAAAGGACACCTAGGTGAAGGATTCTTGTTGATGCTACGATATATGTTTCAGCAATACCAGACTCATGGAGACGGCGATGGAGAAGGACCATAGGGACAATGTAGTGGTTTTCTCCCCTGTCTAGGTTTTTATATGTATTTATTTTAGCCCCTGCGTGGGCCCGCCTTTATTGCACTCTCGTACATTTGAATGGCCCTTTTATGGGTTTGTCTCTGTACTTTGTTCCTTTATTTCTCCTTGTGAACGTTAGGTATTATGTTTTGAAATTTGTTTGGGGGTTGATTATCTAGTTAAAATTCACTTGTACATCATTCAAATGCGCTAGGCCTACCCTTGGCACAAAGGGGTCCCCCTGTATATTTTATGACGCAATATATATGCTAATAATTACTTATATGTTATGTTTCTATGAATTAGGATATCAGAAAAATCCACTCCATTTAAGAAATTTCCAAAACATACAAACAAGTCACTATTACAAAAGAAAACGTCCGACCAAAATTTCCAAGTCTTAAGTTTCTCACTCAAAAGACACGTCATATACCACAAATCCTAAAACACTACTCTACCGTCTTAGGAAAGGCAAAAATCACTGCTATAGACTAGGGTAATAACATCCATATGGAACTCACTGGAGAAGAACTACAAAGAAAGATCGAACAGATCACTCGGGAAATTTAAGAGGCCAAGGAGGAAGGACTTAGAGTCGGCATGGCCACCGCAATCTACAAAGCTGCAACCGTGACGCTGGAGGAGGATCTGTCATCATTGATGAAGAGAAATAAAAATGTTGAGATGGAGATAGAGGACTTGCAAGAGAAGTTACACATGCTTTGGTTGAAAGTGCAAGAAAGAGAAGAGAGAGGCGAGGATAGAATCGGAAATCGCCGCTTTGTTAGCCAAAAGTGTGTCAATGGTTGAGGAGCTTCAGTGGAAATGGAAGAATTCGCCTCCATGAAATAAATGATGGACGCACTAAGGAAGAAGAACAAAGCCTTCCAAAGAAACATGATTGATAAATTTCATAGAATACGCAAAAAATACCCCGTCTACGAGCAAGAAGCTAATAGTGGTCCCGATAAAGCTTAACCTGGAAAAACTAGGGAAGATGACAACGAGGAAATCATCTACAAACCTTCAAACCTGGGCTGTCTGAAACAAGGAGACTAGTGCTACAACGATAAGAATAATGAATGAGATGTAGTCAATATGATTATCTTTAAATCTTTATTGTCTTTTAATTTCCTTGTAATCGCAATGAATGAATGAATGAAAATATTTATTTTGTACTCGAACTACGTTGGGCGTGAATTCTTCTTGTGAGATACGTAGGCAGCCTTCCCAGGCCTGGCCCCTATCTTTAAAAATTTTCATTCTCCCCCTTCATGTTGCGAGAAGATACAAACACCAGATCAACGGATGTCAAAGAGAAGCAACAAGAAGACCTTAGCTCAACGTGATTTAGCCTTTTTGAGACAGTGTCAAAAACTAAAACAACCAAACTCCTGCTTGTTAAAAAATGTGTTTTCCGTCCTTACTCGTGAGTTGAAGATATCCTCAAACAAAATAACTTGTGTGTTTATATGCTATCTGTGTGATATTATGCATTTTGTATTCTGAATATACACTGACAAATTTGAGATGCCTTTGAGTTGTTTTCCTTCTCAGGTACTTCGGAATTGATCTGGTGTCGATTAAAAGCTTGCAGATCATCCCTATTTCACCAGATCGAATTGTCCCATAGATTCCTTCCCTAAACGATATTCAGACAAAAAAAGACAATCATGGGAGAAAGTAACGAAGAAGTAAGTCTCGCGACGTTGTGATGGCTCATCCCACCATAGCGTACCAGAATGAATTGATTCTACAATTGTGCAGCAAATTCCAGAAATGAGATTGAAATGCAAAGGAGAGAGGATCTGTCTCCGCCAGGGTTTGCTGCTATTGCTACTAATGAGAGACCTCCAATCTACTTCCATTCTTCAAATATGGATCCAGTTCAGAACCAGCCATCTAAACCTGCTCAAAATCCGTCGGTTATAGATCTGACTAACCGAAATCCCCGATATGATTCCGCATCCTACATTACTCCACCTCCTCCTAAAATCAACCACCCCAAAATGCCACCCCATAGTCAAAATACCCACCATCAAACCGCTCCACAACCGCAAAATCAAAACCAGAATCCAAATAATAATGCATTCCATCCCCAAATACACCATCACCACTTTAATTAGAAACAATATTCAGACTTACCCACAGAATAACCAAACCGCTCAAAATGACCAGAGTCCCTCCGTAGCTCCACCCGTACCTAAAAAGGTCAGTTTCAAAATTCTTGTCCCTGCCGAGCGCGGTATGCAAGGTTCTGAGCTGGACAATTATGAGGAACAAGAAAGAGAGTGGAGGAAAAAGGAAGAGGCAAAGTTGTACATAAAAGAAAATATCAAGAAGGATATGAAAGAGCTCCAATGCGTCCCTGATACCGCCGGTCTCAACTATGAGGATTTATGCATTCATCCAAATCAGGACCTTCCAGAAGGGTTCAAGATCCCAAAGTTTGATACTTTTAGATGAGTAAGAAACTGTATGGATCATCTAAGAGCCTACTGCGAGTAGCTTGTTGGAGTTGGTAGGGATGAAGCTACGTTGATGCGGCTCTTTAGTCAAAGTCTGTGCGCGGAGGCTTTGGAATGGTTCACCTCGCATGAAACCAGAAAATGGCCCAGCTGGAATGCATTGGCCAAATATTTCATCGATTTATTTTCTTACAACATAGAAATTGTTCCTTATGAATACTCTTTTGAGAAGATTAAGTAGAAATCCAGCGAGAGCTACAGGGAGTTTGCCTATAGGTGGAGAAAAGAAGAGGCAACGGTAAGACCGCCCATGTCTGAAAAAGAAATTGTTGAAGTGTTCGTGCGGGTGTAAGAGCCCAAATATTAAGAAAGAATCATGCTTCTCGTTGAGGCAAATTTGCCGAGAGAGTCAAGATTGGTGAGACTATAGAAGACGGTTTAAAATCAGGGAAGATAGTTCGTGTATCCGCAACGCCCAGATCTTCAGGAATGTTGAAAAATCAGAGAGAAGACTTGGTTGCTGTTTTATATGAGGGCAAGAAAAAACCTATAAAATCGTCATACTCCCACTCCCAAGGTCGTTTTCGACCTTCTCAAAGCTCCTACAAGGCTAGTCAGCCAAATAATCTTACTCCCTCTTACCAAAATCCACCCACAAAATTACCAAAATCCATCTCCCACTTACCAAAATCATCCTCCAGTGTATCAAATTCCATTTCATCACTACCAAGGTGTTGCTCCCAACTGTGCTAACGTGCAATCGAGATATCGATCACCCCCTCAAGTTTATCAAGTCCAAGCTCCACTATACCAAAATTCTCTTCAAAATTACCAAGCCCCACTGCAAAACTACCAAGCAAATCCTTATCCCAGAAATCAATCTCCTCGTCCGAACAACAGAAGTTATGAATAGATGCCTCCTTCACAAGGCAGTTATGATCCACTGTGAACTAGATTTGCGAAGAAGCCTCTAATTAACTTTGCTACTGTCGTCGAAAGTCGAACAAATCTATTCGAGCGACTAGCGGCGGCCGGATATATCCAACCAATGGGGCCCAAACTAGTGGATACCAATTCTAAGTTCTATAAGCCAAATCAAAGATGTGCTTATCATTCTAACAATGTTGGGCATGATACTCAGGACTGTATCAACCTCAAGCACAAAATACATGATCTAATTTACCGAGAAGTTGTCTCTCTGTAACCAGCTGCACCTAATGTCAACACCAACCCTTTGCCCAATAATGGAGGCGACAATATTAATATGATAGAGACGGATGAGGATTGGTGTGGGACTAAGATGATAACCCCAGTTATTCATGACGAGTTGGAAAGGGTTGTGGCCTCGTTGAGCGTCAAGGAGAAAAAAGAGTTTGTGATCCTTACAACCATAAAGGTTATTGCCTTGGTGCCCCTAGAGACTCTTTTCAGACCAAAATATGTGATTTAATTTGCTGCCACTCTGGGTATGACTCGATCTGGGAGATGTTATACTTCTGAAGAATTAGACCTTGGAGGACAGAAGAAAGTTTAGGGTAAAAGGTCAATAAATTAAGGCGAAGCTGAAGAATTCTGGAGATATATGCAGCCAAAGGATTATTCAATTGTTAAGCATTTGGAGAAGGCTCCAGCCCAAATTTATGTGTGGGATGTGCTGATGAGTTTGTAATTGCATAGACAGGCATTGATGAAGGCTCTCGATGATACATATGTTCCCGTAAGCACAAGTAGCTATAATGTAACCGCTATGATTAACCAAGTTATTCAAGGACATCGGATTAGTTT
This sequence comes from Solanum peruvianum, assembly GCA_027705065.1. Classification (NCBI taxonomy): domain Eukaryota; kingdom Viridiplantae; phylum Streptophyta; class Magnoliopsida; order Solanales; family Solanaceae; genus Solanum; species Solanum peruvianum. Next base: position 17,824,832 of record JAKWJD010001756.1, read on the forward strand.
TTGCTACGATGAGTTGCCTTTCGAAGGGAGGTCCCACAAGAAGGCATTGTACATCATTGTCGTGTGTCGCAAGAAGGTCATAAGACGCGTCTTGGTAGATGATGGATCTGGTCTGAACATTTTCCATTTGTCAACACTCAGGCAGCTAAGGTTTGACTTAGGGAAGCTGGAACAAAATGAAGTCAATGTTAGAGCGTTTGATGGGGTTCAGAGAGATACGTTGGGAGCGGTGAATCTGATCATCTAAATAAGTCCGGTAGAATTCAGCGCACAGTTTAAAGTCTTGGACATCGACACCAGCTATAACCTTCTTTTGGGAAGGCCTTTCATTCATATGGTTGGAGCTGTGCTTTCTACTCTGCATCAGATGATGAAACTTATTTGGAAGGACGAAGAACTAGTTATTCATGGCTAAGGGAGTCACTCCAGCAGATAGGCGCCAATCATTGATAAGTTGTTGCGAGGTACAGAGTTCTACACGGTGGAGCTGGTAAATTCCACCGGTGAGGACTTGGCCCCACAGACTCCCTGCCTGCCATGTACAAGATGATAGCCATTGTGATGATGCAGAATGGTTTTGAACAAGGTTTCGAATTGGGAAATAATTCCCAAGGGATTATCGATCCTATTCCGATCATCGTCAAATGAGATAGATATGGTTTAGGGTACACCCTCACAGATGATGATATGAAGATGAAGAAGAGCAATGTCAAGCATTGGCTAAGCTTATCCCACATATGTATCAATCATTCTCAATCCAAGAGTATATCAAGCATGACGACCTTGGGGAAGGAATCTGTCGCCTTTTCGAGGAGATTGATGTTGTTATTGAAGAAGAGATCGAGCTAGATCGAATCCCTGATGATGAGCTCGGGGAGATGCTGCAGAATTGGACCTCCACACCAATCCTGATTCCCCAAACTCCTTGGTAGAAGGCCATCATTTATGCTTATTTAAATTGGTGGTAGTTCGAAAGAGGCCTGATACCCACCATTTTGCATCTCTTTTGTGCATTATATTGTGGTTATATTGTGCATTACATTGTTGAATAAATGCGTATGTGTGAAATGTAATTACCTAGAAATTGTGATGTGAATTAGTATTTAATGGTTGTGTCTTTGGTTATAATTGTCATGTTAAAACCATCCTGGCTTATCATTAGTAAAGATGCTAATAAAGTTCAGGCAGCGGGCCAACCAGGGAAAGAGTAGAGACCCCTCCATTGGCTTATGAGGTGGTAGGAGAGGATAATGGTGTAAGGAATGAGAATATTCATAAGAAGAAAGAACCAACCTAGTCTACTCAAGAGATGATCCAGTAGGTTCTCACCTATCTCAATTGTTTATCTTATCAGGATCAAGTTGTAAGGAGACGCTAAAATGGGATGATGGTCTCATGTTGAGTGTCAACCACCAAAGGTGCTACCTATGACCTGGGAAACATTTTCTAGTTTTTTTTGGAGAAGTATATCACCTTAACTTTAACGGAAAAGAGGAAAGATGAGTTCTGAATATAGATAAAGGAAAGATATATGTTTTTTTCCTAATGTGTCCTAATTTCGTTCTTCATCAATGCATGCTACGCAACTTGGCTTCATTTCGTAAAAGTAGATTTGTCATTTTGTGAACAGATTCAAGTGATATATGTAGAAGCCAGTAGTGTAGTGGGGTTTTCTGCAAAATCTTTCAAAAAGTTGTTGATTTTGTGATAGAGGCAGAGGGGATGAAATCAGATGACGTTACCAAGGTGATAATATTCAATAAGTTCCATAAGGGAGGCGAGTATAGTAGTTCTTACTCCTGAGGGAAGATTTTTGGGGGTTAGTCATCCGATCTTATTAAGTCTTCCTTACAGGTTTCAACTGAGGACCGGTCATACAGTAGTCAACCTTTTTCTATGTTTGGGAGTTACATTCAGCTTTCTTCGTCATAACAGACATCTAGATAGTATTGACTCTAGGACTTGTTATAGATATGGTGAGGTTGGGCATATCAAGAAATATTTTTTAGGTAGAGACAAAATCGGTATGATCAGGGTTACAAAGATCCAACAATTAGAGGTGGGAGTGGTTATGGTAAAGATCATCATTTTGTAGGGCGTAGTGATCAAGGTCGTGGCAGACACTTAGTCTGGTTTGGGTGGCAGACAATTTGAAAAACTACTGCAGTGCAGCCCGGTAGGGGCAATGGTAAGACAAATAGTAAAGCTCATTTTTATGACTTCCTTTGGAGGCTAGAGGTATAGGCCTTTGATTTTATTATCACAATTACTCTCTCATGGCTTCTGTATTGTTTTATCATGGATCAAATTTTTCTTATGTGTTTTCCACATTAGCTAATGGATTTGATTTTCATTGTGCCTTTTTGAAATTTCTATTCATGTTTCTACTCATGTTGGTGAGTTTATACTAGTTGAGAAGGTGTACAGGAATTTTCTTGTGACTTTTTTGGGGAGAAATTTATATAGATTTGAAGATGGTTGAATTTGATGTTATTTTGGATATGAATTGAATTTCTCCATATTTTGCTATCTTAAATTGCAATGCTAAGACTGTGATTTTGACTAAGCCTGGGATAGATCCGATGGTGTGGAAGGGTCAACTATATTCCCTCCCCTGCATAAATTATCTCTTTTTCTTCATGCAAACAGTTTGGTGGGTAATGGTTTCTCATATTTCTTGACACATCTTAAGGATAATACTTCTAAAGTGCCTCCAATTAAGTGTTTGTTTTGATAGTGCGTGAGTTTGTGGATGTTTTCCCTACAAATTTTTCTACTATGCCACCAAATTGGGATATTGATTTTACACCTTATAAAATAACCCTAACTGACTTGAGAGAGTTCAAGGGAAAACTTCAGGAGTTGTTGGGTAAAGGTATTATAAGATCGAGTGTCGATCCTAGGGGTGCTCCAGGCTTATTTGTAAAGAAGAAGGATGGTAGTTTCCATATGTGCATAGAGTACACACAACTAAACATGGGGACTATTAAGAATATGTATTGTATTCTTTGCATTAATACTTGTTCGATCAAGTACAGGGTGCTTGTGTCTTCTCCAAAAATTATTTAAGGTCTGGTTATCATCAATTGAAAGTGTGGCAGGGGATATGCCAAAGACTTCCTTTTGAAGAAGGTATGGGCCTTTTGAGTTTTTAGTAATGTCTTATGTGATAATGAATTCTCATGTTGCTTTCATGAGACTAATGAATAAAACTTTTAAGCCATATCTAGATTTCTTAGTTATTGTATTTATTGATGATAAACTGATCTAATCAAAGGGTAGGAAAGAACATAAAGAGCGTCTGCGAATTGTATCAGGATCGTTAAGACATAAAAAGATTTATGCCAAATTATCCAAGTGTAAGTTTTGCCTCGATTCGATGTCTTTGTTGGACACATGGTTTCTAGAAACAGGAGTGATGGTTGATCCCCATAAAATCAAAGTAGTGAAGAGTTGGGAAAGGCCCACCAATGTTTAGGTTGTAAGGATTTTTTTTGGTTTAGCTAGTTACTACCATGGATTTGTTAAGATATTTTTTATCATTGCTTCCGACAACTTGACCAATTAAAAGGTTTTGTTTGTATTGTTGGATGAGTGTGAAGAGATTTTTATAATATAAAGACCATGTTGAATTTTGCACTGGTTTTTTCAATGCCTGTGGAAGGTAAGAATTTCATTGTTTATTGTGATTCGTATTTTTATGGTTTAGGTGTGGTGCTGATGTACGAGAGGAATGTAAATGTCTATACTTTAATATAAGTAAATGTGCATGAATGTAACTACCCAACAAACAATTTGGAGTTGATTGTGATTGTAACTGTATCAAAGAAGTGTAGGCATTATCTATATGGAGAAAGTGTGAAATGTATAAATATCATCACAGTTTACAATATATGTTCACTCAGATGGACTTGAATTTGAGGTAGAGAAGCTGACTGGAGTTTATAAAGACTGTGATGTTATTATTTTTTATTACCCATGAAAAAATAATGATATCATTGATGCCCTGAGTAGAAAAGCAGAGAGCATGGGGAGCTTAGCCCATTTACAAGTTTCTAGACGCTCATTGGCTAGAAAGGTACAAACTCTGGCTAATGACCTTATATGGATGGAAGTAACTGAGAAAAGAGGATTATTGGCCAACGTGGAGGCTAGATCTTCTTTTCTTGACAAATTAAAGGAAAGTAATTTGATTATGAGAAGCTAAGCTAAATTAGAAATATGGTCTTGCATGTAGAGTCCAAAGAGGTTGTGATTAGTGAGGAAGCAATATGAGGATTAAGCAGCTCATATATGTGACCCATGTTTATAATTTTCCTCATACTATTTTTGTCAAGGATCACAGTTCGACGTATTCAATAAATATGCTGCAACCAAGATATATCGTGATCTTAGAGAATATTACTGGTGGAGTAGAATGAAGCGTGACATTATTGTTGCTTTTTCCAATATCCAAATTGTCAGTAGGTAATGTCTTAGCACCAGAATCCTAAATGGGAGTGGGAGAGGACTGCAATGGAATTCGTGGTTGGTCTTCTAAAGACGTTGGGAAAATTAGATTTGATATGGGTGATTGTTAATAGTTTTACTAAGTCAGCCACAGCACTGTATTTTTGTCAAGATGACTTATAGTGCAAAGAAGTTAGCCAAACTATATATCTGCGACATTGTTTGATTGCATGGATTTTCGATTTCCATCATATCTAATAGAGGTACGTAGTTTACTTCTAATTTTATGTGGTAACATTTTCAGGTAAGGATTTTGGATTCAAACCTCATTTTTCAAAGTAAATTTTTTTTAGTTGATTTGGCCCATTCTCTAGAAGTGTATGATATGGATGTTATTAATGTAACACCCCAGAAAATTTTTGAACTAAGACTTGAATCATCCTTCGTTGTGAGTAGGATATTATCTAGAAATTTAAAATTTCTTAAGTATTAAGGTCACTTTATATAGAACCTTCAGTTCCAAGAAAAACTAAAGAGAGTTCATTCAAGTCATTCCTAAGTTCTTGTATGTTTTGGGTCAAATTCAAATTCCCATGACATTTAGTACAGGATGGATTAGGTGTTCCATAAGATAACAAATAAAGGTTTTGTGAATTATCTTTTCAACGCCACCGAATTTACTAAGTTTTGAGCATGGATTAGTGACATATGACCTTTTGAAATCAGGTTGTTCAGTTAAGGAAAGCTAGCTGAAAATAGTAAGGGGTATTTTATTGTTTTCCTTACACAATCAAATTTAATTCATTTTTAGTAAGGTTTTAGGGGTATAATCTGATTAGATTCAGTTTAATAATCCTAAAATGCACAACGGTTTTAGTTGAGAGTTCAAGAAGAGAAAAAGGAGAAGATGGAAAGGATCAAAGTGTTCGTCAACCTTCTTGAGTTTTGTTGTGGATATTTATTATGGATTTAATCCCTAATAGGTATGTAAGTTTCCATAACATTGGGTTCGTTTACACACATGACAATAAAGTTATTTCCAGCGTAATTTCATTCTCAAAATTTGAAGGAATTGAGTTCTTGATAACCTTTCTTGAAGCTCATCCTAAATCATGCTTTTTGTTGGGGTGAATTCTTGAGATGAAAATTAGTGATTTGAGTAAATAAGTGTGTACTAAAGTTGGGTAAATGAATCTAAGATAAATTTTAGAAAAGAAATTGATTAGAACAGATTTAGGATCAAACAAGAGATGAAATTCGTCAAAATTTGTTAAGGGAGGGGCTGGGGTGGCGCGCCCCAGCAGTGCGCCAATATGCAGCCTTTTAATTTAAGGAGTTGCTACCCTGCACTAGAAATGTGCCATGGTCTACTACCCCACTCTTTTTCGGTCGGTTGTCCCGTTTGAGTTCTCTTGAAGTGTATCTTAACCCTTTTTTATTCTAGATACTCTAAACTATTTCTAAATACCTATAAATAATTCATAACATGAATCATAACCTTAAATTAAGAATTCAAATTCAAGGTAGAATTAAGAGTTATGTCTTGAAAGTTCTTTCGAACATTTTGAGAAAGTTCTTCTGAGTCTTTTAAGAAGTCTTCTATAAATTTGAATAACTTGTTTTAAGACTCGAGCAAGTGAGTATGAGAGTGAGGAGAATGCATTCATGACTCTACTTATGATCACGAGATCCTTCATATCATGAACCATAACTCTTGAATTCTTAAGTCATATTCAAGAGAGAGTTAAGAGTAGAGTTGAAGAAAGCTTTTGAGCTCAATTTTGAATCCTTTGAGATCAACAATTGATTTGAAATAAGTTTTTAAAAAGTAAGTATGAGAATGGAAAGATTTGTATACATGAATTCCTTGTTTTTATGTAAACCCTGGAGTCGATTTTTTCATGCCTTAATTCTACATGAACTCCATAATTTGAGTACCTTCAAGAGGAGTAGTATATTCAAGTTCTAAACCTTGAGTATTGAGTTCATAATCCTTGTAAGATTATATTCCTACTTATGGGACTACTATATGTTACCCATGAATCCCTTGAGTTGAGTTGTTCATACACATAATTTCGTAAGAACCCTTTGAGTCGAGCAGACTAGAGATAAGTATATCTTTGAGTCTTGAGTTCTAAGTATTGAGGTTCTATATTGCTATTAAGATCCCTGAGTTGACTCCTTTATGTTTATAATTCCACATGAACCTTGTGATTTGAGTTCTAATTTTTAAAAGATCTTTGAAGCCAACACTTGAGTTCTTAAGCATAGTTTTGAGAAAGTAAAGATGAGTTTTGAAAAAAGAGTTCTCTAATTAGTATGACAATCGACTATGTCATCAACGTACGAGTTGTATGATATCTAGATATACCATCAATGTTTGTGCAGTATGACTTTCCGAGTCATAAATGACTATATTATAATATGATTTGAAATATTTTTGAGAAAGAGACGGAGTAGATTTTATTTTCTTTAAAAATGATATATGGGAAGTAAGTTTAACCAAGAGTAAATGTTTTCACATTTAAATGAGTAAGAAACAAAGATTTCCAAAAGAATTTTGTGAAGTTTTACTACCATATTTTTTGATAGATTGATTTTTGAGTAATAATCTCAAACTAAAAAAATATGTTTTAAACATATGTGCTATTACATTTTGGGAGTAGTATTGAGCACCGATATGGGAACGAGTTTGAGATCAGATAATTAAAAAAATCTACATAAATTGTGTAGCCAGTACGGTAGAAAATGGTCATACTTTTTAGATGATACCTTAATACCTTTATCATAGACTAGTGGATCCACTTAGTAGTAGGTTTTATAACCCCGGCAAGGTACAGGACAACCCTGGCAGGGTGAGGCGAAATGATGTATCATCAAGCAATAGTGATGGTTGTCAGTTAGAGAAGCTCCCATAGAGATATTTTGTATTTTTAAATACTCAAAGCTTATTTTGTATTTTCATGTACAAACAGAGTTTATATTGTATCCTTGCATACAAACTGAGTTACTATTGAATTTTTCAATACATTGAATTGCTTTCTAATGTTTTAGAAGTTTTTCATATATTGCATCTATATTGTTGTTTTATATTGAGTTGCGTATCAAGAAATGAGTATCCAAAGTTGAGTATCAATAGTTGAATATCCAGAGTTGAGTATCTTATTATTGAGTCGAGCCTTATTTCACTAAGTCGAATGTCTTATCATTAAGTTGAGCCTATTTTCTTTGAGCCGAGTTATACTAAGTTTCTTTGAGTAGATTTGAGTTGAGTGAGTTGAGAAGAGGCGAGCATGTTTCTTTACCACCAGTTCAAGCTTATGTTATACTTCAAATTCCCCTTACATTCTCGTACATTCCATGTACTAAGTCATTTGGCTTGAAACATTTCATGGTATTCAAGATCATCAGCAGGAGTTTCATTGATACCATATGCAATTGGAGCTAGCTATGGTGAGCCTCCTTGCTTCCAGAAGATGATATCATTTTTTAGTTTTGTCATAATATCGTGGGCATAATCCTGACTTTCATCTTTGTCATTTAGAAGTTTCAAAGATAGATTTTATAGTTTCTCAAGTCTGTTCATTTATTTTATTAAATGTTTAAAGACTTAAGTTTCCTATTTTATGGCAAGTTAAATATATTGTTTTTGTTCAATTTTTAATTGAGTTCATTCAACCACGGTGAGGGTTCTCTTAGGGACCAACAATAGTTCTCGAGTGTCGTCCACGTCTAGGGTGTAGACTCGGGTCGTGACATATGTATCGATAATCTTATTGTGATTACTTGTTGAATTACATTAATTTACATTAATGAACAAAAAGTTATTTAATTAATAAGATAGTGTGTTGATAGTTGTGTTTTGTGAATTGCCTTGTTGTAGAACCTAATTTGTTGATTGAAAGCTTAATGGCATTATTGTGGGCTTGAATGGATTGAGTTTATTGTCTCTTACTAATGGTTTAATTCCATATTTACATTGGTTTTTGTGCACCATGATGACAAATGTGGTAATTATGTCGATGGAAAATGGTTCCGACAAGTGATATTATATGTGGCCACCGGAAAATGGTTCTGCCTACTGGTATTATATTAATGGGAATGTTCTATCAAGTGATATTATATAAAACTAATGGATAATGGTTCCAACTAGTGATATTGTGCCGATGAAAAATTATTTCGGCAAGTGACATTATATAAATTTGATGGAAATAGTTTTGACTAGTAATATTGTGTCGATCGAAAGTGGTTCTGGCAAGTGTTTGCCTAATGTGATTTGATAAACTTGATATGTCTGGTCTATCTACTTGATATTTTTGATTGATATACTTGATACTCGTGATTTACATACTTGATATTTGTTGGTTGTTAAACTGTGGTTGTTGGACCGTGATTGTTAATCCTTGTGAACTTTGTATTGTAAGATCGTTAGGTTGGGTTGATTTATATGTAGGTTGTAGTTGGGGAGGTTTGGTTGGGATACGAGTACTCATATTCTACCTTAGTTTTACCTTTTTTAGTGGGCTATTTGTTGAGTATCGTGTTGTTTGGTACTCATTCATCACTTCTACACTTGTGTAGATTCCGACCGTGGATCCATATGACATTTCTCCTTTATCTATTTCTAAGACTTTTTTAAGATACATTGAGATATAGTTGTTTCTCATCCTGTCGTCCCTCTTGTTCTTTATTTAATGATTTGTTCTATTCGAGAAATAAAGACATTGAGACTTGTATTTATCTCTCAAGTTCTATATTATTATACTATTGGATTGTACGCATGACAACCAAGTTATGGAGGTATTTTATAATCATTCAGTTTTTCATTCTTATGATATTATTGTTTTACTTTTTACAATTATTTCATATTATTGTGTTTGAGGCTAACTTGTCTTGATGGGATTACACAAAAGTGTCATCAAATCCATTTTTAGATCTTGACAGATATTGTATGGTCAAATAGAGGTAGAGATTGGCAAAATAATTATTAGGGAGCGGTAATTAGTCAAGATATGACGCATCTTCAACTTACTGAGGGCATGACTTTAGATAGGAGGGAATGAATGTCACATACTAGAGTAGAAGATCAGTAAGTAGTAGAGGGTTGGTTTTATTTATTGAGGGTTTAGGCTTGTTGGTGTTTGTCATTTTACTACTCGAATTATTCTTTCTTAGAATATTTATTACCTTTTATTGTTAATATATTTTGACTATCACACTATTTTGTTGCTCTTGTTCTTTTATTGTAGTTTTTGCACTGTTTTCTTTGTTAATTGTTATGTCTTCAACACTATTTCCTTCTTTTGGGTACTTAGATTTACTGCTCTTAAAAAAATGTCTAGTCCTCTGGAAAGAAGTCTCTCTACTTCTATGATGTAGTTATAAGTTTTGTGTACACTCTACCATCTTCAAACCTCACTTGTGGAATTTTACTATTTACTGGTGACTATCATTTTGTAACACCCAAAAATAATTGAGCTAAGACTCAAACCATGCTTCGTAGTGAGTAAGAATTTACAACAAATATAAAAAAAATCAAGTTTTAGGGTGGCTAAAAAGAATTTGTTCAAGTTATTCCTATGTTCTTCTATGTTTAGGGTAAACTTCAAATAACTGTAATTTTTAGCATAGGATGATCAGGAATCTCAGAAAATATAAAATGAAACATCTATGATTCCTCCTTTCAACACCACCGATTTTTCTATTTTTTGAGCTCATATGAAGAAGATATGCTTGTTTGAAGTCTTCCTGCCAAAATTAAGGAAGTTATCCAAAAATCTGAGGGACATATTTTGGTATTTTCAGTACCATATCATCTTACAACAATTTTTAGTAAAGTATAGGGGTCTAAACTGATGTATTTCTATTTTACTAATCCTTATTACGCTTAGGGTTTTAGAAGAGTGTTCAATAAGAGAAAAAAGGAGAAAGTAGGAAAGGTTTAAGGCATTTGTCAAGATTCTTGAGTTTTGTGCGGATTTTTGACAAGGTTTGATCCTTAGGATTTATGTAAGGCTATCATATTGTTGGAATAGTTCTTCTTCACGCCTTACTACTACTTTCAAATCAGTAAAAGGGAAATCTAGGATCTACCCCTAGATTTGAGTATTCTAGAGATGAGTTGATTTTGCGTTCTTGATAAAAATCCTCCAAAAATGACTTAGGTTAAAATAAGTTCTAATGTGTGTGTAATGATGTCTTTAATTCTTAATATTGTTTAAAATGATGTTTGATGCAGTGTCTTAAGATTTGGGTTAAGTCTGAAGTCAAACGTCAAAGGACGTCACTTATGTGTCTTATGTGTTTTCATGTCCTTATGAGTGGGTAATGAGTTTATGAGGTCCTTATATGGTTTATATTAGTGTTTAGAGTCATTATGTTGAGTTTGGTGAGTTTTGGAGGTCAAACGTCCAAGAACGTCGGGTGCGTTTGAAAGATAGCCTTTAGACGTCCTTGTCGGTTTGCATGTGTTCTAGCATGTTGCGTGGCTTTTTTAATGTTGAAATGGTTTGTATATGTTCCTAATACCTAGACGTACTTTTTTAGAGGCTTAAAAACCCGGTACAACTCTACCTAGGACCCACAAGAGGCCCTAGAAGGAGGACCCCAGCTTGGAGCTCAACATTGCCAGGCAAGGCAATCGGCTGCCCCAAACGACGACCAGTCGACCAGATGAAGGACCGTCAATAGAGACATGTAGCCTGAAGTTTTATTAGCTGCAGATTCAACCAACTAACCCCATCGACGGGGCGTGGTTGCTTCCACAGACCGTCGATGCTAGGGGGTCGATGGTGCTGAAAAACCTGCTAGCTTTCTGTTAGGATTTGGGGGTTTGGGGGAAAGTCACCCCAAGTATTATAAAATTGGAGGACGGTTATTTTGGGTGTTTATGGGTATTTTAAGATCATATAAGTCATGAAACACTCATTTAGACCCTAGCACCTAGATCAAAATCCATTCCCTCCCAAAGTTTCTTCAAAAACCTCCATGAGAGCTCAGGGTGAAGATAGAGCTTGAACATGGATCTTCAATGGAGTTTATTCTTAAATTATCATTGGATTCTTCTAATAAGGTATGGTATTTCTTCATATAAGGTTTTCTATCACCTTAGAGTCAATTTCAAAGATGATTTTCAAAGATGAAAAAAGATGAAAAAGTCTAATTTCTACTCTAAGTCTTGGTTTCTAGCATGAAACGTTTTCAAACATTAAGATATGATATTCTTGATGTATAATTTATTTTTTCCAATGAAATTCTCCATGAACCTTTGACCTTCTAAAATCTCTAAATTTGATTAAACTATGTGTGAATTGGTTATGCTTTGCTATTAATGAATTCACTTGTAGATTGTTATGGGTTTTTTATTCATGTATAGATTCTGATTTATGGTTTATAGGTTTTTTTCAATTTGATCAATAGAGTATTGTATATTATTAGATCCATTAAATATTAAGCTTATTGAATTGATATTGACTTAATGCTTATAAATTCTAGTGTGTTTTCTATGGGCTATTTAATGTTGTATGGATTGTATTCAATTGATGTATAGGTTGTCTTATATTGATAAATCTATATTGAATTGACCTAGATTCATTGAATATTATGATTATTGAATTGAATTGATGTTCATGGCCATGGGCAAGGCCTATTGGTATTGAATTGGATGATTTAACTTCAGAGTGAAGTGGTGAGATGGAATGGGTGGTATGCTGCCCTAACTCTCTTAATATTATGTATAGGTTTTGTATTATAATTATTATTTATATGGTCCACTTATGGTGGCGGTGCTATGTGAATGATGTGGCCTTGTCGGTGTTACTTAATGTATTATGATGATCATGGACTTGTAGGCACTACTTGAAGTACTATGATGATTTATGTAGCTGATTTATGTGAAGTGTGACCATATCTAACTACATATGAAGTAATGTGAAAGTATGTTTTCCTTCTAGGTATATTAGGAGATCATGTTAGACTATGACTATGTGTTCATGTGTGTAGTCTTAGAGTAGATGCATGATTGTTCCTACTTGACTATATGAGTCTATGATGGTTATATTGATGATGTTATAGTAGTGAATAGGATGAAATAAATATGATAAGGGTCATTCCTAAGTGCTTCAAAGAATGATATGTTATATGAAATAAAGTAAAGTTGTTGTGTCTTGTATTGGTAGACTTGTGTCCCATACTTGATACATGTATGAATGTATGTGAATATGAGATGTATTGACTAGGTATGCTTAGTGCACCGTTTTCATGTATGAATGAAATATATGTGAGACCTTAAATGAGGTTATGAAGGTCATGTACATGGAACCTTAAACCAAGTGGTAAGGTTATGAACATTGAAGTCAAAAGTCGTAATGGTATCTTTCATGTAAATGAATGGTGTACTTAGGTTTGATTGGATGGAACGGCATCATATCATTCTTAGGAAAGTCATAATGATTTATCTTTGTCGCCATTGTAAGGTAGCCCTAGAGGACCTCTTTGGTAAGGTGAATGTGATTGGGTTATGAACTAGATATAGAACCTCTTCATGTGATCCTTTAATGTAAATGACTCTATAAGAACAAAGGCTAGCACCGAGTGAGTATGTTATGGGAAGTAGATCTACTTGAGAAGGAGACTAGAGTACAATATAGCTCCACTTGAGAATGAGACTAGAGTGCATAAAAGCCCTTAATTTTTCTTAACTATGTGCATACATAGAATGCGTCCTAGTTCTATCCTTGGCAAGTAGAAAACCCTCATCAGAGTAGGTTAGAACTGTGGATTCTATGTTTAGATATCATGGTCTATGTCGGTTATTGTCTATTCTCATCATATGGTATACCTACTAGCATTAGAGAAGTTCTATGAAGTCTAGGTGGTGGTATGGGACGCTATCTAGACATTGCACAATAGGCTTTTAAGGTGTTAGTTAGAGTCCCTAGGTCTTGTCCAAGACCATTACTTGAAGTTCATTATGAGATGAATGAGTCTTAAATGAGCTAAGGAATGTAATGACTTAAGTAAGAAAGTATGTTAAATGAAGAAGTACTTATCTAGAGTAGTTAAGAGTTGTCTTGTTAAGGTGTGAAGGGGGCATAGGAATAGTCACTTCATCTCTTACCTAGATAAGTCTTAAGAATGAATCTAGTTAGGAAGTTGGTTGACTATGTAGACATGATCCAAACTTAGGTAGTCTCAAGGATTATTTGGATAATTTTGAAGAGGTCAATCATGGACATTATCTTCTTGATTTACTTAAGTTATTCTTTTGATAATATTTGTTAGGGAGAATGTCATATAATATGTATGCTAATGTATTAACTGAGAATGCTTCTATCTTAGGTAGTCGGTAGGATCTCTTAAGTGTGTGTGTAAGGGATTGTATGGGCGGTCACTTTACAACTCACTCCAGTGAACCTTAGAATCACCTTTCGTAGGAGGATCTCATGTTCATGTGCTTGATGTGTTGTAAGTGTGTGTATCTCATTATAGGTGGTCTTAAGGATCATTTAGGTGTGCCTAGAAAGGGTGTATGGGTGGGTCTCTCATTGTCTTACTTAAGTGAGTCTTAGGATAGTTTTTGGTGATAGGATTGCATGCTAGGAAGTGCTCTATGTGAAGTTGATAGGCTTCACTGTAACAGTGAAGGACTTCAATGTAACAGTGAACTTGCTTACTGTGAAGTAGTTCTAAAAATGTGATAAATTGTTTAAATGATTTCTTATGTTTTCCTAAGGTGTTAAATGTTGTTCTTATGCTTATAGTATAATGCTTTAATCAAAATTCATGAAAAACCTGTTATTTACTAAATTTTCTTTTTCATGGTTTTTGCATGGCTTCCATACTTAGTTTATCTAATGGGTTAACCCCTCCTTTTCCCTTTTTGACTAAAGTGTAGGAAATTGGAAGTATTGATATGCCATGGAGGATGGATAGGTACCTAAGGGTTGAAGATCAATTATTGGTGAGTCCTCATCGATTCAGGATAATATCCACATATTCTTTTATGTCTTAGTCTTTATTTTATGTCTTGTATGGGATTAGTCCCAAGTGTTATATACTCCAAAGTTTAGATGGTTCAATGAGGTGTTGTAAAGGTCTAATGTTTCAAATGAAAGTCTTCCGCTTGCGTATTGATTACGCAAAGAGTTCTTTGTGTGTGAAGAAAGTTTTAAATTCTTTCTCATTTTAGAATATTTATTATGCAATGGATGAAATGAGTGGATTTAATGAGTCTTCTTGAAGTCTCATTTGGCATGTGGCGACACAAAGAAGCTCTAACTTCTAGGGTGTACTTGCGAGTCGTTACACTTGAGTTCCTGAATATTTTTGAAACTCTATTCCTAATTCTAGAATTTATTCATTCATATCTATATTTCAGCATGATCCCTATTAATTTTTAGTATTTTTGAGAGGAGAAATATCGTGATTTATGAGTTTCGAGTTCTTGAGTCTTGAATTTTGAGTACTGAGTTTCCTTATTGCTATTAAGATTCCTGAGTTGTGTCGTTCATGTCCATAATTCCACATGAACCCTTTGATTTGAGTTATAGATTTTGAAAAGCTTTTTAAATTGACAATTGATCTTAAACTGAGTTTTGAGAAAGTGAAGATGAATTTTGAAAAAAAGAATTTTCTAAAACATGATTACTATGAAAATCGAGTATGTCATCAATGTATGAGGAGTATGGTATCTAGATATACCATCAAAATTTATGCAGTATGATTTTCTGAGTCACCAAATGATCATACTATAATATGATTTTGATATGTTTTCAGAAAGAGTTTTCAAGTGTGAGTTGAGTAAGAGTATAAGGGGACTATGTATTTCCAGAGGTATCAATTTTTACATTGATAAAAGAGAAACTGAGATTTCTAATGAGTTATTATTAGTTTAAAAAATATTTCAAGAGTAGTTACCTCTTTTAAGAGGGTAATTTGAGAAATGATCTCAAACCAGAGCAAGAGTTATGTTTATAAAAATATAATCATATAGTATTGGGAGTAGTATTGAGAACCGATAAAAGGATGAGTTTGGATAACTCAAAATTCAAATAAACCATGTCTGCCAACATGATAAAGGGTCGTACTTTTTTCATGATTTCTTTTACTTTTTAAGCATAGCTTAGTGGATTCACTTAGTCAGTAGGTTCTATATCCAGACAAAGTATAGGACAGTTCTGGCAGCATGAGTTAGACGATGTATCATCACATATCTCATGGTGATGGGTGTCAGTTAGACAATCTCCCAAACAAAAAAAATTACATACAAATAAGAGTTATTATTTTATTTTCATAAAATTGAGTTATTGGTGTATCTTAGTGCACAACTGAGTTATTATCTATTGTTATAACAGTTTTTCAGATATTTCATTCTTTATTGTTGATTTCATCTTGAGTTTGAGTTGAGTACTCTTGAGACAGAGTGTATTATCTTATTGTTGGGTTGAGTCGTATTTTTTGAGCTGAGTTGAGCTATGTTTGACAAAGTTGAGTACCTTATTTTTAAGTTGAGCCCTATTTCTCTAAGTTAAGTTGAACTATGTTTCACATAGTCAGTATCTTATTGTTGAGTTGAGATTTATTTTTCTAAGTTGAGTTGAACTATGTTTCATTGAGTTGAGTTGAGTTGAATTCAGCAAAGGTAATTATGTTTCTTTTCTATCAGTTCAAGGTTATGTTTATGCTTTAAAATTCCCCTTACGTGCTCATACATTCAATGTATTGACGTCATTTGGCTTGCATCATTTTATGATGCAGTTACATGTATTCAGGGTTATCAACAAAAGGTTCATTGATACCACTTGCAGTTCTAGTTAGTTTGGGTGAGACTTCGTATATTCTGGAGGACTTCGCCTTTACCCTAACATTTAGTTGGTTTGAGATGTCGTGGGTTTTGTATCGATATCCTTCTATAATGTTAGAGGTTTCATAGGTAGAAAATGTTAAGTAGTTTTCAGTATGTATGTTCTTTGAGTTGTTTACAAACTTTGAGTTTATCAATTGAATATTGTTTGGATCTTTTTAAAGTTGAATATTTGAGTTTATTGAATTTAATTTAGTTCTATGTTTATGTATACTTGAGTTAGTCTTCCGCTTGTAGTAAGCCAGAATGAGGTTCACTTAGGACGAAAAATGATTTTCGAGTGTCGGTCACGTCCAGGGTGTAGGCTCCGATCATGAAATATTTAGCCCCAGAATCTTTTTTAGAGACTCATTTGGTATGAGTTATTAATTAGAATAGTCCATGGACTAAAATTTAGTCCAACTAAAATATTATTTGGTTACATTATTTAACTTAATTCATGTATTAGTTATACCTCATATGTGGTCTTATTTTATCTCTGGAAAAGGGAGAGATAACTAATTCAAAGTCTGACAATCCTTGAATAATACCTCTAAATGACTAAATTATCCCTCAACTTTTTTTCTATTTTCTTTTGTAATTTAATGTCTTTTTTTAATTATATTCAAATAGTTGTAAATGTTCTTTTTAATTTTCCAAATCCGTTCAATGTAATTAGATTATTTCACAAACTAATATTGTTTTCTCCATGTTTGATTTACTATATTAGGCTGGTTTTTTCAAAAAATTTAAAAATATAATTCATCGATTGAGCAATTGAACTATTTCTTTGTGTTGATAAGCTTAACAATTTAAGTAGCCATAAATCTATGTTATGTTTGCGATATATTTTACCAACAAAAAAATAGAAATACACCATGCTATTTAGTATATCTGTAATGACACATCACACCTCAGAATTAATAATAATAATAATAATAATAATAATAATAATAATAATTATTATTATTATTATTATTATTATTATTATTATCATCATCATCATCATCATCATCATCATCATCATCATCATCATCATTATTATTATTGTTATTATTATTATTATTATTATTATTATTATTATTATTATTATTATTAATTTGATTAGTCAAATAAAACAGAATTTCATAATTACTCAAGGGTATAATGAGAAAGAAGTTTTTTTAGAGTCTTAAACTAAACACAAAATTAGGTGGAAAGCAATTAGACTAACGCTTGATAAAAGCTAATTCCTACATTAATAAAGTCTACATTACTAATCATTGTATTATCAATTTATGTGTTACTTATCCATGCATTATACATCTTTGTACTAAACGATCCCTTAGTATTTTGGTTGGTGTGTAATCTAGCTATTAATTTCCTTCCCTTATATGTGAAGTAAGTAATATGTTTAAACTACATTGATAATAGATATTTAGATATTCAAAAACAAATAACAATATGAAGTTAAAGATCGCCAAGAATTCTTTAGGTCATGTAATATTTTATATGTCATGCTAAATTAGTGCAAAAGCCGCAATCAAGTGGAACATAGCGTGTGCATGTATAGAATAATAATAGTATTTTACAATTGGCAAGATATGAGTGCAATTTGCTAGTCATGTTTGATTTATAGTTTTTCTATAAAAAAAATGTACCTTGGATAAATTCTTCCTCTCAATAAAAATAAAAATAAAGGGTTAATTACACTACAAAGTAATGTAAATATTCAGCATTAGAGTATGAGTTATACCTTAGGTTAATTCAAAGATTAATAAATCTCTTTAACCATGTCAGCCTTATCTCAACATAACTAATCCCAAAAAGAAATTCTATTCAACTCAAACAACCCCTTAGAGTGTATTTGACATTACTGCAAAAAAAATATATATTTTCAAAAAACTTTTTCAATATTAATAATTCAAAAAGCTGTTGTTGGAAAAAAGTTTATGTTTAGCCAATTTATTTAAACTAGATATCAGTTATTCGCGCCAGCGCAGACCCAACGTATGTTAGTTTTTTTCTTCCAATTTATGTGACGCAAATGAAATTTGAAAAAAGGAACTAAATTTTTTATATGTGTATTTTAAAAAAATATTTTTAATTGTTAACTTATATACCTTTTATGTCATTTTCGAATAATATATGTTACTCTATCTGTTTCATCTGTTTCATTTTTATGTGATACAAGTGATTTAAGGAAAATCAATAAAAAAAATTATATGGTTCTCACATATTTTTAGTTGTCATTTTACTGTGATTCAAAGTACTTTTTAGTTCTTATATTATTTTTAAATATTATATGTAACATTTTTTTGTTTCGACAAGAAATGAAGAAATAACAAAAATGAGGCAATACTAATAAGAATAATTAAATATATTTCTAGAACTATTTAATTTACTTTTTATCATCTTGGTAGATTTTTGTTTGCATGAAGTTACATTTTTACCTTTGATCATCATTCACTTCACATATAGAAAGATGTTTCTAGAATTATTTATTCTTGATAGACTTTTGTTAAACTGAAATTACATTTTTATTCTTGGTCGTTTTTTATACAAATATATCATCCTATTCATTTTTTTGTAAAGTTACTTTTTAAAAAAATTTCTTTAATTTTCAATCTAATATATATTATTAATTTTATCACACTTATTTATTTTTAAATATATAAATTAGAAACAAAATAATAATAAAAAAAAATTAATTCATGATAAATTTTTATGTAAAAAGTAACATTTTTTATAAGCATAATGAATTGAAAAAATACTAATAATTAAATGAAAGTAACAGTAAAATAGAGTAACAATAAAATAGATATCACAATAACTCACAAAAGAAAAGAAAGTGAAGTAATAACAAAATAAGTTAGTGGTAATAACAATAACTTAAGATGTTTCTAGAACTATTTAATTTTCTTTTTATCATTCTTAGTAAATTTTTGTTAGTGTGAAATATGCATTTTTGTCCTTGATCATTATCCACTTCATATATAAAAAGATGTTTTTAGGATTATTTATTACTTTTCTTAATAGATTTTTTTTTAGCGTAAAATTACATTTTTACCCTTTGTCGTCCTCCCACTTCACTCTTCTATATATTAGATAATTTGAGGCCCGTGATATGGGCCAAATATAATTTAATATATTTTGTTGGAAAATTACATATAATTCACAACTTAAGATATCATAATCCTCTCTCTGATATATTTTTATCCCCACTTGGATACATCCTACTCATGAAGTAATATATTTCATTAGTAATGTATCCGACAATCAAAGAATGTTTTCGAAGGCAACAAAAAAATTGAGATTTTTGTAATTAAGAAAACTTCAACTATAGGATGAAATTAGCCTCTAAATATATGATATTTCTATACTTTATACTTTTTTTATAGTAAAAAACTTCAATATATTACTTAATAATCTTTTTCAAATGTTCATACAACATAAATGCATCGTTTACAACTCAGATCGAGAAAGTTGAATTTCAAAAAATTCTATGCAGCAAGGAATAGAAAATTGTTAGATTATGAGTTAAAACATTTCACATTCGATGAATATAAAATGTTGATCTCTTTGAAAAAGTTTATCGATCTTCACATATTTTCGCAAGTGGTATCTATTTTCTACAATGTTATCATCTTCTTTTTGTAATATTTGTACCATAAACTTTGCATTTGATAAAATACTAATCATTGATCAACCAATTTGTAATGAAAGGTTCATTTACAGGTTCAATATTACATCATTATGTATATTTATAATCGTAATTGAATTATTTTCGAATAGAAAAATTATTTTGACATTTTCAAATAAATATAATAATAGATAATAATAATAATAATAATATATTAGATTCTTCAATGATTAATATCATGTGAAAAATATATATTTGAATTAAATAATTAATTTAATGAAAATCTTTTTCTATTTTATTTAAAAATAACTCAAGAAAATAGATTATAATTATGAGTCTTAATGTATTAAAAATTTTCGTACTAATCCCATCTATAGATTAGTTTTGAGTAAACTTATAAAAAAAATTATAGGTGTTTAACAAACAAAAATAATGACTTACTTGACAAAATATTAAAATGAAACATCTCATTCTTTACGAAATAATAAAAAGATTAAAAAAAGTTATGACTTTATATTTTGTCTTTATATTCATTAAAATTAGGAGAACAATTTAAGATTGTGAGGAAAGAATTTTCTTCTAAATTAACACTGAGAAATAGTGAATTTTACTTTTGTTTTATAATTTACAAAAGTAGGACCACATGTAGGGAATTAACCAAAAATGAAGTTCTTAATGTTTTAAAAAAAAATTGCATTATTGATCTTCCTAATAAGAGATCTATATCGAAATTTGTATTATTTTAGGATGCAAATTAGAAATAAATGGCAAGAAATTTATTGGTATAAGACATGAGAGGGGAGAGATTTGTGGAGTGAATGAAATAAAAAATGTGTTGGTGTCTAATTACTTTTATCATGGACTTAGTTCTAGAAAAATCTTATAACTTATAGTTTCTCGAATAATCATGTAACTTATGCAGGAAATTCAGCCACTTGAAGAAAGATTTTGACAAATTTAATAATAGAATTTTAAAATGAAATATATATATATATATATATATGAAAATGACCATATTATCCTTTATCGTTCTCAACTTCTGTCACGACCCAAATCGGGGACGCGACTGGCACCCACATTCACCCTCCTATGTCAGCGAACCATCCAATCTAAACCTTAACATTTTAATACAATATCAACAAAGGTAATGCGGAAGACTTAAACTCATTAATAAGAACAACTCAAAACTATTATTATTATCCCCAAAATCTGGAAGTCATCATCACAAGAACATCTATCCTCAAATTACTAAACTAAAATGTCTAAGAACAAAAATAACTAAAAAGCTAGTCCATGCCGGAAGTTCAAGGCATCAAGACTTGAAGAAGAAGATCCAGTCCAAGCTAGACGCATTAGCTCACCCTGAATTTCCGAAGGTAGTGAAGACTGGCTTGATCTACTGCTGAGTTGAAGTTGACGGAACGTTTGCTGCATTACACAAATAACAAAGAGGAAAACATAAAAGTAGGGGGTCAGTACAACCACACGTACTGAGTAGGTATCATCGGCCAACTCAAAATAGGCGATAATACATATCAAGTAATATTATAAATCAACTATAAACTCAACATGTAGCAACAACAAGTATTATAATCGTCAATAATACCATCAAGTTCATCCATGAGGACTCAAGCCTCAATACCATACTTATTTGGGAAATAAGTTCATTATGTTGAGTATATTATCATCTTTCAAGATTCATTATCTTTCTTCCTCTTGTGTCGGTACGTGACACTCCGATCCCCTACCACTATGTGTCGGTACGTGACACTCCGATCCCCTACATGTGTCGGAACGTGACACTCCGATCCCCTATATGTATCGGAACGTGACACTCCGATCCCCTATATGTGTCGGAACGTGACACTCCGATCCCCTATATGTGTCGGAACGTGACACTCCGATCCCCTATATGTGTCGGTACGTGACACTCCGATCCCCTATATCTACGTGTCAGTTCGTGACACCCGTCCCACTAATACTATGTGTCGGAACGTGACACTCCGATCCACTAATACTATGTGTCGGAACGTGACACTCCGATCCACTAAATTCATTCTATCCGTTCATCAAGCCTTCTCTATACCAAGGCATCATCAATCCCATTACTTTAATTCGTCAAGCCTTCTTTTATACCAAGGCATCATCAATCCCATTACTTTAATTCGTCAAGCCTTCTTTTATACCAAGGCATCATCATTAATATCATAGATTAAAGTTTCTTTCAAGATTTGGGATTCAATGGTTTTCATCATGCTTGTTTTATCAAAATCACATAATCATGTTCATGCAAGCATACAATTAAGCATATAGACAGGTTTACAATATCATCAACACATATTATTCACTATTAAGAGTTCACTACGAGTATCGTAATATAACCATAACCTACCTCCACCGAAGAATTGAATCAACAAGCTATCTTCTCAAAATCCTTGCTATCCTCTTCGTTTCTCTCTCTCTACTCGTTCGTTTCTCCTCTCTTTCTGTTCTTTTCTTTTGTTTTTTTTATTCAAACCCTCCTTCTTTTTACCCTAATTAAAAGTATAATTAAGTGTAAAGGAGGACAATAAAACCCACTAATTAACTTAAGGTTACCCCTTTTAACCCCCAAGTAATTAGACCTATTAATATTAACCCTCAATCTTTATAATTAAGGAAAGAGTAGTCCAAAACGACCCCTAAAACGTGTAGAGGAATCCTATTTTGCCTGGGACTGCGCAACCTGTGACGGGCCGTCGTTCCTGCGACGGTCCGTCACGGTGGTCGTCGCAGCTCCCTCGAGCTCAAGTGGCCTGTGACGGCCCGTCACAGCCGTGACGGTCCGTCCTGTTCCCCGTCATGACGGTCAGAAACTCGTTTCTTGCACCAAATTCTCAAAAGTTGAAGTGTTTTGCAACGGAACTCACGACGGTTCGTCGTGGATGTGACGGCACGTCCTGCAGGTCCGTCACAATTTACAGAGAGTCGATTTTCAGTACCCAATTTCAAAATTCTAAGTGCCATGGGACGACACCTCCTCGACGGGCCGTCGTGACCACGACGGTCCGTCGTTCCATCCGTCGTCCCAGCCAGTTTTTCCAGAATTAAAATCTGTTGCTCAAAACGACTAAACAGGTCGTTACAATAGATACCAATTTACCCATCGTTCGTCCCCGAATGATCAAAAGAAGAAAAACAATGGCGAAAAGGAGTACCTGAATCTGTAAACAGATGTGGGTATCTTTCTTGCATATCTGCCTCCTTCTCCCAAGTAGCCTCTTCAACCGGTCGATTCTTCCATTGAACTTTGATGGATGCAATCTCTCTCGACCTCAACTTGCGAACTTCTCTATCTAATATAGCAACCGGTTCCTCTTCATAAGTCAAGTTCTCATCCAACAAAACTGAATCCCAACGGATAATGTAGTTTCCATCTCCGTGGTATCTCTTCAGCATGGACACATGAAACACCGGATGCACTCGGACAGCCCTGGGGGCAAGGCTAATTCATAAGCCACCTCCCCTATTCGCTTTAGTACCTCGAATGGTCCAATATACCTTGGACTTAGCTTACCTCTTTTTCCAAATCGCAATACCCCTTTCATGGGTGAAACCTTCAACAAGACTTGTTCACCTTCCATGAACTCCAAGTCTCTAACTTTTCGGTCTGCATACTCCTTTTGTCTACTTTGAGCCGCTAAAAGCTTTTCTTGAATAGCTTTAACCTTCTCCATAGAATCTCTTAACAGATCAGTCCCCCAAGGTCTAACTTCAAATGCATCAAACCACCCAATGGGAGATCTACACCTCCTCCCATACAATGCTTCAAATGGAGCCATGTCGATACTGGAGTGATAGCTATTATTGTATGAAAACTCTGCCAACGGTAAGAAGCTATCCCAATGGCCACCAAACTCTATCACACATGCACGAAGCATATCCTCCAACACTTGAATCGTTCGCTCAGACTGACCATCGGTCTGAGGGTGAAATGCAGTGCTAAGGTCCAACCTAGTACCTAATTCAGCATGTAGTGTCCTCCAAAACTTAGAGGTAAACTGCGTACCTCTATCCGATATGATGGAGAGTGGGACTCCATGCAACCGAACGATCTCTGAGATGTAGATTTTGGCTAACTTCTCTGCATTGTAGGTCACCTTGACCGGAATGAAGTGAGCAGACTTAGTTAACCTATCAACAATCACCCAAATAGAGTCATACTTACCCAATGTCTTTGGAAGACCAACCACGAAGTCCATCGCGATTCTCTCCCACTTCCATTCAGGAATGGGCATTCTCTGAAGTGTTCCTCCGGGCCTTTGGTGTTCATACTTTACTTGTTGACAATTTGGACATTTGGCCACAAACTCAACAATATCTCGCTTCATTCTACTCCACCAGAAGTGTTGCCTTAGGTCGCGGTACATCTTGGTTGCACCAGGATGTATAGAATATCCGGAACTATGAGCTTCTGTAAGAATAGTGGTGATCAAATCATCGATGCGGGGTACACATACTCTTCCCTTAATCCTCAAAACACCTTCCCCATCGATTATTGCTTCCTTAGCCTCTCCTTGCAACACTTTATCTCGAATTCGCCTTAGTTCTCATCATCAAACTGTTTTCCCTTGATCTGGTCAAGGAAAGAAGATCTTGCCTCTACACAAGCTAACAATCCTCCATTCTCATTTATTTCTAACCTCATAAGGTCATTAGCCAAAATTTGCACTTCTCTAGCCAATGGGCGTCTAGAAGCTTGCAAATGAGCTAGACTTCCCATACTTCCGGCCTTTCTACTCAAGGCATCTGCAACAACATTCGCCTTTCCCGGGTGATACAAGATAGTGATGTCGTAGTCCTTCAGTAGTTCCATCCATCTCCTTTGTCTCAAATTCAAATCTTTCTAAGTAAAGACATACTGTAGGCTACGATGGTCCGTATAGACCTCACACTTAACCCCATACAAGTAGTGTCTCCATTGCTTTAGTGCAAATACTACCGCGGCCAATTCCAAGTCATGAGTTGGGTAGTTACGTTCATGCACCTTTAATTGCCTCGAAGCATAAGCAATCACATTCTTCTCTTGCATTAGCACTGCACCCAACCCAGAATAGGATGCATCACAATAAACAATGAAGTTTTTACCCTCTACCGGCAAGGTGAGGATGGGCGCGGTAGTCAACAACGTCTTAAGCTTCTGGAAGCTTTCCTCACACTCATCTGACCATACAAATGGGACGTTTTGCTTAGTCAAGTTCGTCAATTGGGAAGCAATAGAAGAGAATCCCTTGACGAATCGACGGTAGTAGCTAGCTAACCCAACAAAACTCCGTATTTCTGACACATTAGTGGGTCTTACCCAATTTTTCACTGTTTCAATCTTAGAAGGATCTACCATCACTCCATCCTTAGAAACCACGTGCCCCAAGAAGGACACTGAATCTAGCCAAAACTCACACTTGGAGAATTTCACATAAAGCTTTTTCTTTCTCAACAACTCTAACACCATTCTCAAATGCTCTTCATGTTCCTTCTTACTCTTGGAGTATATCAGTATATCATCAATAAACACGATCACAAAGAGATCCAAATATGGCTTGAAAATCCCGTTCATCAAGCTCATGAAGGCAGCAGGGGCATTAGTAAGACCAAAGGACATTACCACAAATTCATAGTGCCCATACCTAGTTCAAAAAGCAGTCTTTGGAACATCCGTTGCCCGTATTTTCAATTGGTGATAACCGGATCTCAAGTCAATCTTTGAGAAGACACAAGCACCTTGTAACTGATCGAACAAGTCATCAATGCGAGGAATGGGGTACTTGTTCTTAATAGTTACTTTGTTCAACTGTCGGTAATCTATGCACATTCGGAAACTCCCATCCTTCTTCTTCACAAATAGCACCGGAGCACCCCAAGGAGATGCACTTGGTCTAATGAAGCCTTTGCTCAACAACTCTTGAAGTTGTGCCTTTAACTCTCTTAATTCGGCGGGAGCCATTCTATACGGGGGTATAGAAATGGGGCGAGTACCGGGTTCCAAATCAATGCAGAAGTCTATATCCCTATCTGGTGGCATACCGGGAAGATCTGCAGGGAACACATCCAAAAACTCACAGACCACTGAAACCGACTCGATCGAAGGTACTTGGGTAGTGTCATCCTTGAGATGTGCCAAGAAAGCTAGACAACCCTTACTAACCATCTTCTGAGCACGAATAAAGGAGATGATACGCACCGGATTGGGAGTGTAGTCACCCTCCCACACTAACGGATCTGCCCCAGGCTTGGCTAACGTTACTGTTTTAGCATTACAATCCAAAATCGCAAAGTTTGGAGAAAGCCAAGTCATACCCAGAATTACATCAAAGTCACCCATTTCTAAAATAACCAAATCTACATAAGTGTTGCTCCCCACAAAATTCACCAACAAGACCTATACACTTTTTCGACTATCACAGACTCACCCACCGGAGTAGAAACACGAATAGGCATGTCAAGTAATTCACAATGTAAATTTAGACCGTTAGCAAATGAGGAAGATACATATGAAAACGTGGAGCCAGGGTCAAATAATACAGATGCCATGCAATCACAAACCAAGAGATTACCTGTGATAACAGCATCAGACGCCTCCGCTTCAGACCTCCCAGGGAAAGCATAACAATGGGCCCATTATTTGTCTGTCCGTTGCCCCTACCATGTTGTGTAGTATGGCTCCGTTTTGCCCATCACCTCTGCCGTTTTGGTGACCGCCATTACCTCGACCACCACGTCCTCCAGAAAAACGACCTCTACCATGACCACCCCTACCTCTAGCTAGGGGGGCTCTGTAACTCTGTTTTGGACAATTCCTCCTAATATGTCCAATCTCCCCACATCCATAGCACTCTCTGGAATCGGGCATAGGTCTCTCGGAGTAGTGTTGACCGTTCTGAGGTGGACCCCCAACTACAGTCTGTAGTGAAGACTGTATTGGTCGAACTGAGTGACCTCCGGAGTTCTGTCCTGTAGAGTAGGAACCATTAAACTCACCTCCCCTTCGAAACCTCTTTGATGTAGACGTTGTGGTGAAGTCATCCGGTTTCACTCCTTCCACCTCTATCACAAAGTCTACCACCTCTTGGAAGGATGTTGCTGTTGCCGCTATCTGTAAGGCTGAAATCCGCAATTCTGACCTCAACCCCTTCACAAAACGGCGGATCCGTTCTTGTGGACTGAAACAGAGTTGGGTGGCGTATCTGGATAGTGCGCGAAATTTAGCCTCGTATGCATTAACCGTCATTCTACCCTGTTCAAGACTCAAAAACTCATCCCTCTTCCTATCCCTCAAAGTGGGGGATATACTTTTCCATGAACAAACTAGAGAATGATTCCCAAGTCATAGGTGGTGCCTCTGTTGGTTGACACTCAACATGTGAACGCCACCACATTTTGGCGTTTCCCTTGGAACTGATAGCTCACGAACTCGACACCAAACCTCTCTACTATCCCATCTTGTGTAGTAGCTCATGACAATCAACCAGAAAATCATAAGCATCCTCAGATTCTGCACCCTTGAAGACTGGGGGTTTCAATTTCAAGAACTTACTGAAAAGTTCGTGTTGATCGTTTGTCATAATAGGCCCAGTAGTCAGACGTGGAAATGTGCCTATTCCAAATGTTGCATCCATGCGGGGAGCCATAGTAGTCGCATGTCGTACCTCTGAAACCGGAGGTGTTGGTGCAGAAACCACTGGAGGTGCTTGACCCTGATCAGACAACCCGCTAAGATAAGCAAGTACTTGGTTGATCATCTCTGGGGTAGGTTGGGGTGGCATTTCCTCATTTTGTCCTTGTTCAGTTTCCCCTTCCTCACCCTCTCTTACTACATCCTCAGTCGGTGGAGGAGTCACCGCCCTAGTATCAGATGGGCTAGGGGCTCGTCCTCTCCCTCTAGAGGACGTCCTCCCACGACCTCTTCCACGGCCTCTTGCCGTTACCCTTCCTCGAGCCACAGCCCCAGTGGCTGGCTCAGTAGTTTCCTGTCTTTCCGTTGTCGCTGCTGGTGCGGTCGTTGCTCTAGTTCTAACCATCTGCGAAATAGAATGAAGATGGTCAGATACCAATTTGTATCACCTAGATACCAATTGGACTCAAGTAGCAGCATGAAAGAAAGAATGAAAGAATGGAATCTTCCTAAAGTCTTATAGCCTCTCAAGGAAAAGTAAAGGCGTCCCCCTACCGTTCCTTAAGACTCTACTAGACCTGTTCTTGTGTGATGAGACCAATGAACCTAATGCTCTGATACCAAGTCTGTCACGACCCAAATCGGGGACGCGACTGGCACCCACATTCACCCTCCTATGTGAGCGAACCATCCAATCTAAACCTTAACATTTTAATACAATATCAACAAAGGTAATGCGGAAGACTTAAACTCATTAATAAGAACAACTCAAAACTATTATTATTATCCCCAAAATCTGGAAGTCATCATCACAAGAACATCTATCCTCAAATTACTAAACTAAAATGTCTAAGAACAAAAATAACTAAAAAGCTAGTCCATGCCGGAAGTTCAAGGCATCAAGACTTGAAGAAGAAGATCCAGTCCAAGCTAGACGCATTAGCTCACCCTGAATTTCCGAAGGTAGTGAAGACTGGCTTGATCTACTGCTGAGTTGAAGTTGACGGAACGTTTGCTGCATTACACAAATAACAAAGAGGAAAACATAAAAGTAGGGGGTCAGTACAACCACACGTACTGAGTAGGTATCATCGGCCAACTCAAAATAGGCGATAATACATATCAAGTAATATTATAAATCAACTATAAACTCAACATGTAGCAACAACAAGTATTATAATCGTCAATAAATACCATCAAGTTCATCCATGAGGACTCAAGCCTCAATACCATACTTATTTGGGAAATAAGTTCATTATGTTGAGTATATTATCATCTTTCAAGATTCATTATCTTTCTTCCTCTTGTGTCGGTACGTGACACTCCGATCCCCTACCACTATGTGTCGGTACGTGACACTCCGATCCCCTACATGTGTCGGAACGTGACACTCCGATCCCCTATATGTGTCGGAACGTGACACTCCGATCCCCTATATGTGTCGGAACGTGACACTCCGATCCCGTATATGTGTCGGAACGTGACACTCCGATCCCCTATATGTGTCGGTACGTGACACTCCGATCCCCTATATCTACGTGTCGGTTCGTGACACCCGTCCCACTAATACTATGAGTCGGAACGTGACACTCCGATCCACTAATACTATGTGTCGGAACGTGACACTCCGATCCACTAAATTCATTCTATCCGTTCATCAAGCCTTCTCTATACCAAGGCATCATCAATCCCATTACTTTAATTCGTCAAGCCTTCTTTTATACCAAGGCATCATCAATCCCATTACTTTAATTCGTCAAGCCTTTTTATACCAAGGCATCATCATTAATATCATAGATTAAAGTTTCTTTCAAGATTTGGGATTCAATGGTTTCATCATGCTTGTTTATCAAAATCACATAATCATGTTCATGCAAGCATACAATTAAGCATATAGACAGGTTTAACAATATCATCAACACATATTATTCACTATTAAGAGTTCACTACGAGTATCGTAATATAACCATAACCTACCTCCACCGAAGAATTGAATCAACAAGCTATCTTCTCAAAATCCTTGCTATCCTCTTCGTTTATCTCTCTCTACTCGTTCGTTTCTCCTCTCTTTCTGTTCTTTTCTTTTGTTTTGTTTTATTCAAACCCTCCTTCTTTTTACCCTAATTAAAAGTATAATTAAGTGTAAAGGAGGACAATAAAACCCACTAATTAACTTAAGGTTACCCCTTTAACCCCCAAGTAATTAGACTATTAATATAACCCTCAATCTTTATAATTAAGGAAAGAGTAGTCCAAAACGACCCCTAAAACGTGTAGAGGAATCCTATTTTGCCTGGGACTGCGCAACCTGTGACGGGCCGTCGTTCCTGCGACGGTCCGTCACGGTGGTCGTCGCAGCTCCCTCGAGCTCAAGTGGCCTGTGACGGCCCGTCACAGCCGTGACGGTCCGTCCTGTTCCCCGTCATGACGGTCAGAAACTCGTTTCTTGCACCAAATTCTCAAAAGTTGAAGTGTTTTGCAACGGAACTCACGACGGTTCGTCGTGGATGTGACGGCCGTCCTGCAGGTCCGTCACAATTTACAGAGAGTCGATTTTCAGTACCCAATTTCAAAATTCTAAGTGCCATGGGACGACACCTCCTCGACGGGCCGTCGTGACCACGACGGTCCGTCGTTCCATCCGTCGTCCCAGCCAGTTTTTCCAGAATTAAAATCTGTTGCTCAAAACGACTAAACAGGTCGTTACAACTTCATATTTCTAAATAGAAGAAAAATATCACATTTTGACTTGTCAACTTGGAATTTAAATCAAACTCACATTAGTTCACTATTTAGATTAATATATTTAAAATCAAATAAAAGTAAAAAAATTATTATATATTTTTAATGAAGAACTACCTTTTTATAATCTAGTAAACGTTTTTAGTTTACTTTAAATGCAAATATATCATCCTATTCATTTTATTTGTAAAGTTACTATTTGACATCTTTAAAATGTTATTTTTCAATATTAATATTATTTTTATTTATTCTTTAATTTCAATCTAATATATCGTATTAATTTATCACATTTATTTCTTTTTAGGTATATTAATTAAAGTCAAAGTAAAAGTAATTTATTATATTTTTTAAATAATGAATTTTATATTAAAGTAGGCATTTTTAGTAAGTATAATGAATAGAAAAAATATTAAGAATTAAATTAAAGTAATAGTAAAATAGAGTAAGAGTAGATATTACAGTAGCTCATAAAAAAGTAAAGTAATAACAAATTGAGTTGATAGTAATAATAATAACTAAAAATATATAGAACTATTTAGTTTTCTTTTTATCATACTTGATAGATTTTTGTTTGCGTGAAGTTATATTTTTATATTTGATCACCATTCACTTCACATATAGAAAGATGTTTCTAGAGTTAATTATTTTTCTTGCTATTTTTTAATAGATTTTGTTAGAATGAAATTTTATTTCAATTCTTGATCGTCTTAAACGTAAATATATCATCCTATTCATTTTTATTTGTAAAATTACTTCTTAACATATTTTTCTTTATTTCAATCTAATACATATTATTAATTTTATCACACTAATTTCTTTTCAAGTATATTAATTAGAGTAAAAATAAAGGTCAAAATAAGTAATTCATAATGTATATTTATATTTAAGTAGGTATTTTTATAAGCATAATAAATTAATGAATAGATATCACAAATGACTCATAAAAAAAGTGAAGTAATAACAAAATAAGTTAATAGTAATAAAAATAACTAAAGATGTTTTTAGAAATATTAATTTTCTTGTTATCATTTTTGGTAGCGTGAAATTACATTTTTACTCCTAATCATTATTCACTTTATATATAGAAAGATTTTTCTATTATTTACTATCTTTCTTAATAAATTTTTGTTAGAATGAAATTAAAATTTTACCCTTGGTTGTCTTACCACTTCACTCTTTTAATAGATTTTTTTTATAGAGACAAATTATATTAAATATCTATTATAAGAAATTTAATTTAATTTTATGTAATTATATCAAAATATACATATTCAAATTTATAAGATAAAATTCATAAATAAAACTTAACCAAACTTATGAGATAGCAGATTTTATTTCTGGAAAAACTGACTGAGACGACGGACCCCACGACGGACCATCATGGGCACGACAGACCGTCGAGGGGGTCTCGTTCCAAAACACTTAGAATTCTGAAATTTGGGTACTGAAATCGACTCTCTGAACTTCGTGGCGGAATGGCAGGACGGACCGTCACATGCGTGACGGGCCGTCACAGATCCTTTAGTGAAATTTAGTCTCTGAACTTCGTGACGGAATGGCAGGACGGACCGTCACATGCGTGACGGGCCGTCATAGATCCTTTTGTGAAAGTTTAGTCTCTGAACTCTGGGACGGAAGCAGCAGGACGGACCGTCGCAGGCACGACGGGCCGTCACAGGCTGCGTAATCCCAGGCTGGGTCGGATTTCTATCAAAAGTTTTAAGGGGCGTTTTGGACTATTCCTGCTTTAATTATAAAGTAAGTGGGTTAATGTTAATAATTTAATTACTTGGGGGTTAAAAGAGATAACCTTGAGTTAATTAGTGGGTTAATTCCTCATCTTTTATACTTAATTATATGCTAATTAGGGTAAAAGAAAGAGGGTTTGAATAAGAAAAATAGAAAGAACAAATAGAGGGAGAATCGATCAAGAGAGAGAGAGAGGAACGAAGAGGAAACACAAGCTTTGGGGAATTTGCTTGCTTGATCACGAATCTTCGGTGGAGGTAGGTTATGGTTTTTATGCTATTCGTAGTAAACTCTTAATAGCGAATGATATGTATTGGTAGTATTGTAAACCCTTCTATATGCTTAATTGTATGCTTGCATGAATGTGATTATATAATTGTGATAAAATAAGCATGATGAAGCTATTGAATCCTAAATCTTGAAAGAAACCCTAATCTACTTTGTTAATGATGATTGCCTTGGTATGAAAGAAGGCTTGATGAACGAAAGTAGTGAGATTAGGGGATCGGGTGCCACGTTCCGGTACCAGGATAGAAATAGAGGATCGGGTGCCACGTTCCAGTACCAGGATAGAATGAGGATCGGAGTGTCACGTTCCGACACCAGGATAGTATATGGATCGGGTGCCACGTTCCGGTATCAGGATAGTATATGAGGATCGGAGTGTCACGTTCCGACACCAGGATAGTATATGGATCGGGTGCCACGTTCCGGTACCAGGATAGTATATGAGGATCGGAGTGTCACGTTCCGACACCAGGATAGTATATGGATCGGGTGCCACGTTCCGGTACCAGGATAGTATATGAGGATCGGAGTGTCACGTTCCGACACAAGGATAGTATATAGAGCGGAGTGTCACGTACCGACACGAGGGGAATAAAGATAATGAATCTTGAAATATGTTAATACACTCAATCTAATGAGCCTAATTCCCAAATGAGTATGGTATTGAGGCTTGAGTCCTCATGTGCGAACTTGATGGTACTTATTCATGATTATGGTACTTGTTGTTGCTACATGTTGAGTATTGTAGTTTATTTATGATGTTACTTGATATATACTGTTTTCTATTTTGAGTTGGCCGATGATACCTACTCAGTACTTGTGTTGGTACTGACCCCCTACTTTTATGTTTTCTTCTTTGTTATTTGTGGAGTGCAGCAAACGTGTCGTCGTCTTCAACCCAACCGCAATTCTAGCCAGTCTTCATCACACCGGATCTTCAGGGTGAGATAATGCTTCTAGCTTGGACTGGATCTTCTTCCTCATGTCTTGATGCCTTGAAGTTCCGGCATGGACTAGCTTTTACTTGTTCTAGCTTCTTAGAATACTCTTAGTTTAGTAATTTGATCGTAGATGTTCTTGTGGTGATGACTTCCAGATTTTGGGGAAATATAGATGTGTTATTTTAGAAGTTATTGAATGGTTTTATTAATGAGTTTAAGTCTTCCGCATTACTTTTGTTGATATTATATTGAAATGTTAGGGTTTAGATGGTTGGTTCGCTCACATAGGAGGGTAGTGTGGGTGCCAGTCGCGGCTCGGTTTTGGGTCGTGACAATATATATATATATATATATATATATATATTATTATATATAATATATTAATATATATATATTATCTATCTATATATAGATTATATAATATATATATATTATATATATATATATATATATATATATAATATATATATATATATATATATATATATATATATATATATATATATGGGATAATTTAGTCTTAAAAAATTCTAATTTAGCTTCTGTTTTTTGAAGAAGCGGACTTTTTTATTTTTGTTCAGCGGCAAAATAAAAAATGTTATGCTTTCATTTAAAGATAGTTTTATTGTTTTGTCAAATACTTAATATTTTTTTAAAAAAAAATCTCAAAATAAGCGTTTTTTATTTTCCAAGAACTATGTCAAATAGGCTCTTAAACTAAGTGATGCGTTTAGTTGAAAACTCCTAGTTAGGTATTTTAGTTAAGTATTATACAGTTTCAATTTCAATTCGAAATGCTTTAAACTTGCTTTTATTTCTATATTTGATCGTTAAACTAACCACATGAAATATGTCATCTCCAAATCCCATTTTCTGAAATTACATTGAAGGTGTGTTTGGCATGAAATTACTTTGAAGGTTTGTTTGGTATGAAGGAAAACATCTTCCGAAAAGTGTTTTTCAATTTTTTCATTTTAGGTTGGGTTAAATGTTTTGGAAAGTGTTTTCCCAAGCAACTCATTTTCGAAAACTTTCTTCCAACTTCAATTTACTTATTATTTTTTGTTGAAAAAATCAATTTATTTTGTCGTATCCTCAAATCACCCACACAAAAAAAAATTAAAGCTTATTTTTTAAAAATATTTTTAACTTCAATTTTTTTACCCCACCCTCATCCCTATCCCAACCCCCTACCACCACCGCCCAAAAAGATATTAAAAGATATTCCTAATTTAAATTTTTTATTTTCTTACTCCTCCCCCACCCCCTACCCTCCTGTCACGACCCAAATCGGGAACGCGACTGGCACCCACGTTTACCCTCCTATGTGAGCGAACCAACCAATTTAACCCTTAACATTTTAATACAATATCAACAGAAATAATGCGGAAGACTTATACTCATTAATAAAAACAACTCAAACTATTATTATTATCCCCAAAATCTGGAAGTCATCATCACAAGAGCATCTATCTCAAATTACTAAACTAGGAATGTCTAAGAACAAAATATAACTAAAAAGCTAGTCCATGCCGGAAGTTCAAGGCATCAAGACTTGAAGAAGAAGACCCAGTCCAAGCTAGACGCATTAGCTCACCCTGAATTTCCGATGGAGTGAAGACTGGCTTGATCTACTGCTGAGTCGAAGTTGACGGAACGTTTGCTGCATTACACAAATAACAAAGAGGAAAACATAAAAGTAGGGGGTCAGTACAACCACACGTACTGAGTAGATATCATCGGCTAACTCAAAATAGGGAACAATATATATCAATAATAATGTAAATCAACTACAATACTCAACATGTAGCAGCAACAAGTACTTATCATTAACAATTTCCGTCAAGTTCACACATGAGGTCTCAAGCCTCAATACCATACTCATTTGGAAATTAAGTTCATTAGATTGAGTATATTCATTATCTTTCAAGATTCATTATCTTTCTTCCTCTTGTGTCGGTACGTGACACTCCGCTCCTCGAATTCTATCCTGGTGTCGGAACGTGACACTCCGATCCTCATATTCATTCTATCCTGGTACCGGAACGTGGCACCCGATCCATATTCTATCCTGGTGTCGGAACGTGACACTCCGATCCTCATATTCTATCCTGGTGTCGGAACGTGACACTCCGATCCTCATATTCATTCTATCCTGGTACCGGAACGTGGCACCCGATCCTCATATTCTATCCTGGTGTCGGAACGTGACACTCCGATCCTCATATTCATTCTATCCTGGTACCGGAACGTGGCACTCCGATCCTCATATTCATTCTATCCTGGTACCGGAACGTGGCACCCGATCCCCTAATTCATCAAGCCTTCTTTTACACTAAGGCATCCTCATTCTCATTATATAATTATCAAGCCTTTTAGGGTTCTTTCAAGATTTAGGATTCAATAGCTTCATCATGCTTGTTAATTCATCACAATTTCATAATCATAATCATGCAAGCATACAATTTAAGCACATAGACAGGTTTACAACATCATCAATACATATCATACACTATCAAGAGTTCACTACGATTATCGTAACATAAAAACCATAACCTACCTCCACAGAAGACTAGTGATCAACAAGCAAATTCCCAAGCTCCTATTTTCTCCTCCCTCTCGATCGATTTCTGCCTCTCTTTCTGTTCTTTCTCTTTTGTTTTATTCAAACCCTCTTTACTTTACCCTAATTACAATATAATTAAGTGTAAAAGAGGACAATAAAACCCCCTAATTAACTTAAGGTTACTTCTTTTAATTCCTAAGTAGTTAGACTTATAAATGTTAACCCTCAATCTTTATAATTAAGGAAAGAATAGTCAAAAACGACCCCTAAAACGTGTGGAGAAATCCTAAACTGTCTGGGACTGCGTGACCTGTGACGGGCCGTCGTGCCTGCGACGGTCCGTCACGATGGCCGTCGCCTCCTCCCAGATTTCAGGTTGTCTGCGACGGCCCGTCACCCCTGTGACGGTCCGTCCTGCACCTCCGTCCTGACGGTCAGAAACTCGTTTTCTTGCACCAAATTCTCAAAAGTTGAAGTGTTTTGCAACGGAACCTCACGACGGTTCGTCATGGATGTGACGGCACGTCCTGCAGGTCCGTCACAATTTACAGAGAGTCGATTTTCAGTACCCAATTTCAAAATTCTAAGTGCCATGGGACGACACTCCCTCGACGGGCCGTCGTGACCACGACGGTCCGTCGTGACCCTCGTCGTCCCAGCCAGTTTTTTCAGAAATGGACTCTGTTGCTCAAAACGACTAAACAGGTCGTTACAATAGATAACAATTTACCCATCGTTCGTCCCCGAACGATCAAAAGAAGAAAAACAATGGCGAAAAGGAGTACCTGAATCTGTAAACAGATGTGGGTATTTTTCTTGCATATCTGCCTCCTTCTCCCAAGTAGCCTCTTCAACCGGTCGATTCTTCCATTTCACTTTGATGGATGCAATCTCCCTCGACCTCAGTTTGCGAACTTCTCTATCTAATATAGCAACCGGTTCCTCTTCATAAGTCAAGTTCTCATCCAACAAAACTGAATCCCAACGGATAATGTAGTTTCCATCTCCGTGGTATCTCTTCAACATAGATACATGAAACACCGGATGTACTCCGGACAGCCCTGGGGGTAAGGCTAATTCATAAGCCACCTCCCCTATTCTCTTAAGCACTTCAAATGGTCCAATATACCTTGGACTTAACTTACCTCTTTTTCCAAACCGCATCACCCCTTTCATGGGCGAAACCTTCAACAAGACTTGTTCACCTTCCATGAACTCCAAGTCTCTAACCTTTCGGTCTGCATACTCCTTTTGTCTACTTTGAGCCGCCAAAAGCTTTTCTTGAATAGCTTTCACCTTCTCCATAGAATCTCTCAACAGGTCAGTCCCCCAAGGTCTAACTTCAAAGGCATCAAACCAACCAATGGGAGATCTACACCTCCTCCCATACAATGCTTCAAATGGAGCCATGTCAATACTGGAGTGATAGCTATTATTGTATGAAAACTCTGCCAAAGGTAAAAAGCTATCCCAATGGCCACCAAACTCTATCACACAGGCGCGAAGCATATCCTCCAAAACTTGAATCGTTCGCTCAGACTGACCATCTGTCTGAGGATGAAATGCAGTACTAAGGTCTAACCTAGTACCTAATTCAGCATGCAACGTTCTCCAAAACTTAGAAGTAAACTGCGTACCTCTATCTGATATAATGGAGAGTGGAACTCCATGCAACCGAACGATCTCTGAGATGTAGATCTTGGCTAACTTCTCTACATTGTAGGTCACCTTGACAGGAATGAAGTGAGCGGACTTAGTTAACCTATCAACAATCACCCAAATGGAGTCATACTTACCCAATGTCTTTGGAAGACCAACCACGAAGTCCATCGCGATTCTCTCCCACTTCCATTCAGGAATGGGCATCCACTGAAGTGTTCCTCCGGGCCTCTGGTGTTCATACTTTACTTGTTGACAATTTGGACACTTGGCAACAAACTCAACAATATCTCGCTTCATTCTACTCCACCAGAAGTGTTGCTTTAGGTCGCGATACATCTTGGTTGCACCAGGATGTATAGAATATCCGGAACTATGGGCCTCTGTCAGAATAGTGGTGATCAAATCATCGATGCGGGGTACACATACTCTTCCCTTAATCCTCAAAACACCTTCCCCATCGATTATTGCTTCCTTAGCCTCTCCTTGCAACACTTTATCTCGAATTCGCCTTAGTTTCTCATCGTCAAACTGTTTCCCCTTAATCTGATCAAGGAAAGAGGATTTTGCCTCTACACAAGCTAACAATCCTCCCTTCTCATTTATTTCTAACCTCATAAGGTCATTAGCCAAAATCTGCACTTCTCTAGCCAATGGGCGTCTAGAAGCT
Organism: Solanum peruvianum; assembly: GCA_027705065.1. Taxonomy (NCBI): domain Eukaryota; kingdom Viridiplantae; phylum Streptophyta; class Magnoliopsida; order Solanales; family Solanaceae; genus Solanum; species Solanum peruvianum. Next base: position 17,863,011 of record JAKWJD010001756.1, read on the forward strand.
TGCAAATGAGCTAGACTTCCCATGCTTCCGGCCTTTCTACTCAAGGCATCTGCCACAACATTCGCCTTCCCCGGATGATACAAGATAGTGATGTCGTAGTCCTTTAGTAGTTCCATCCATCTCCTCTGTCTCAAGTTCAAGTCCTTTTGAGTGAAGACATACTGTAGGCTACGATGGTCCGTATAGACTTCACACTTAACCCCATACAAATAGTGTCTCCATTGCTTTAGTGCAAATACTACCGCGGCCAACTCCAAATCATGGGTCGGATAGTTACGTTCATGCATTTTTAATTGCCTCGAAGCATAAGCAATCACATTCTTCTCTTGCATTAGCACTGCACCCAACCCAGAATAGGATGCATCACAATAAACAATGAAGTTTTTTCCCTCTACCGGCAAGGTGAGGATAGGCGCGGTAGTCAACAAAGTCTTAAGCTTCTGAAATCTTTCCTCACATTCATCTGACCATACAAATGGAACATTCTGCTTAGTCAAGTTCGTCAATTGGGAAGCAATGGAAGAGAATCCCTTGACGAATCGGCGGTAGTAGCTAGCTAACCCCACAAAACTCCTTATTTCTGACACGTTTGTAGGTCTTACCCAATTCTTTACCGTCTCAATCTTAGATGGATCTACCATCACTCCATCCTTAGAAACCACGTGCCCCAAGAAGGACACTGAATCTAGCCAAAACTCACACTTGGAGAATTTCGCATAAAGCTTTTTCTTTCTCAACAACTCTAACACCAATTTCAAATGCTCCTCATGTTCTTTCTTACTTTTGGAGTATATCAGTATATCATCAATAAACACAATCACAAAGAGATCCAAATATGGCTTGAAAATCCCGTTCATCAAGCTCATGAAGGCAGCAGGGGCATTAGTAAGACCAAACGACATTACCACAAACTCATAATGCCCATACCTAGTTCGAAAAGCAGTCTTTGGCACATCCGTTGCTCGTATTTTCAGTTGGTGATAACCGGACCTCAAGTCAATTTTAGAGAAGACACAAGCACCTTGTAACTGATCGAACAAGTCATCAATGCGAGGAATGGGGTACTTGTTCTTAATAGTTACCTTATTCAACTGTCGGTAATCTATGCACATTCGGAAACTCCCATCTTTCTTCTTCACAAACAAAACCGGAGCACCCCAAGGAGATGCACTTGGTCTAATGAAGCCTTTGCTCAACAACTCTTGAAGTTGAGCCTTTAATTCTCTCAACTCCGCGGGAGCCATTCTATACGGGGGTATAGAAATGGGGCGAGTACCGGGTTCCAAATCAATGCAGAAGTCTATATCCCTATCTGGTGGCATACCGGGAAGATCTGCAGGGAACACATCCAAAAACTCACAGACTACCGAAACTGACTCAATCGATGGTACTTGAGTAGTGTCATCCTTAGATGTGCCAAGAAAGCTAGACAACCCTTACTAACCATCTTCTGAGCACGAATAAAGGAGATGATACGCACCGGATTGGGAGTGTAGTCACCCTCCCATACTAACTGATCTGCCCCAGGTTTGGCTAACGTCACTGTTTTAGCATTACAATCCAAAATCGCAAAGTTTGGAGAAAGCCAAGTCATACCCAGAATTACATCAAAGTCACCCATTTCTAAAATAACCAAATCTACATAAGTGTTGCTCCCCACAAAATTCACCAAACAAGACCTATACACTTTTTCGACTATCACAGACTCACCCATCGGAGTAGAAACACGAATAGGCATGTCGAGTAATTCACAATGTAAATTTAGACCGTTAGCAAATGATGAAGATACATAAGAAAACGTGGAGCCAGGGTCAAATAACACAGATGCTATGCAATCACAAACCAAAAGATTACCTGTGATAACAGCATCAGACGCCTCCGCTTCAGATCTCCCAGGGAAAGCATAACAATGGGCCCCATTATTCGTCTGTCCGTTGCCCCTACCATGTTGTGTAGTAGTGGCTCCGTTTTGCCCTTCACCTCTGCCGTTTTGGTGACCACCATTACCTCGGTCACCACGCCCTCCAGAATAACGACCTCTACCATTACCACCTCTTCCTCTAGCCATTGGGGGTCTGTAACTCTGGTTTGGACAGTACCTCTTAATGTGTCCAATCTCTCCACACCCATAACATTCTCTGGGTTCACGCGTCGGCCTCTCAGAGAAGTGTTGACCGTTCTGAGGTGGACCCCCAACTACAGTCTGTAGTGAAGACTGTATTGGTCGATTTGAGTGACCTCCGGAGTTCTGTCCTCTAGAATAAGAACCATTATACTCACCTCCCCTTCGGAACCTCTTTGATGTCGATGTCGTGGTGAAGTCATCTGGTTTCACTCCTTCCACCTCAATCACAAAGTCTACCACCTCTTGGAAGGATGTTGCCGTTGCCTCTATCTGTAAGGCTGAAATCCGCAATTCTGACCTCAACCCCTTCACAAAACGGCGGATCCGTTCTTGTGGACTGAAACAAAGTATGGTGGCATATCTGGATAGTGCGCGAAATTTAGCCTCATACGCGTTTACTGTCATCCTTCCTGTTCAAGACTCAAGAACTCATCCCTCTTCCTATCTCTCAAAGTCCTTGGGATATACTTCTCCATGAACAAACTAGAGAATGATTCCCAAGTCATAGGTGGTGCCTCTGTTGGTTGACACTCAACATGTGAACGCCACCACATTTTGGCGTTACTTGGAACTGATAACTCACGAACTCGACACCAAACCTCTCTACTATCCCCATCTTGTGTAGTAGCTCATGACAATCAACCAGAAAATCATAAGCATCTTCAGATTCTGCACCCTTGAAGACTGGAGGTTTCAGTTTCAAGAACTTACTAAAAAGTTCATGTTGATCGTTTGTCATAATAGGCCAGTAGTCAGACGTGGAAATGTGCCTATTCCCAATGGTGCATCCATGCGGGGAGCCATAGTAGCCGCATGTCGTATCTCTGAAACCGGAGGTGTTGGTGCAGAAACCATGGAGGTGCTTGACCCTGATCGGACAACCCGCTAAGATAAGCAAGTACTTGGTTGATCATCTCTGGGGTAGGTTGGGGTGGCATTTCCTCATTCTGCCCCTGTTCGGTTTCCCCTTCCTCACCCTCTCTTACTACATCCTCAGTCGGTGGAGGAGTCACCGCCCTAGTATTAGATGGGCTAGGGGCTCGTCCTCTTCCTCTAGAGGACGTCCTCCCACGACCTCTTCCACGGCCTCTTGCCGTTACCCTTCCTCGAGCCACAGCCCCAGTGGCTGGCTCAGTAGTTTCCTGTATTTCCATTGTCGCTGCTGGTGCGGTCGTTGCTCTAGTTCTAACCATCTGCGAAATAGAATGAAGATGGTCAGATACCAATTTGTATCACCTAGATACCAATTGGACTCAAGTAGTAGCACGAAAGAAAGAATGAATGAATGGAATTTTCCTAAAGTCTTATAGCCTCTCAAAGAAAACTAAAGGTGTCCCCCTACCGTTCTTTAAGACTCTACTAGACCTGTTCTTGTGTGATGAGACCAATGAACCTAATGCTCTGATACCAAGTCTGTCACGACCCAAATCGGGGACGCGACTGGCACCCACGTTTACCCTCCTATGTGAGCGAACCAACCAATTTAACCCTTAACATTTTAATACAATCTTCAACAGAAATAATGCGGAAGACTTATACTCATTAATAAAAACAACTCAAAACTATTATTATTATCCCCAAAATCTGGAAGTCATCATCACAAGAGCATCTATCTCAAATTACTAAACTAGGAATGTCTAAGAACAAAATATTACTAAAAAGCTAGTCCATGCCGGCAGTTCAAGGCATCAAGACTTGAAGAAGAAGACCCAGTCCAAGCTAGACGCATTAGCTCACCCTGAATTTCCGATGGAGTGAAGACTGGCTTGATCTACTGCTGAGTCGAAGTTGACGGAACATTTGCTGCATTACACAAATAACAAAGAGGAAAACATAAAAGTAGGGGGTCAGTACAACCACACGTACTGAGTAGATATCATCGGCTAACTCAAATAGGGAACAATATATATCAATAATAATGTAAATCAACTACAATACTCAACATGTAGCAGCAACAAGTACTTATCATTAACAATTTCCGTCAAGTTCACACATGAGGTCTCAAGCCTCAATACCATACTCATTTGGAAAATTAAGTTCATTAGATTGAGTATATTCATTATCTTTCAAGATTCATTATCTTTCTTCCTCTTGTGTCGGTACGTGAACTCCGCTCCTCGAATTCTATCCTGGTGTCGGAACGTGACACTCCCTCATATTCATTCTATCCTGGTACCGGAACGTGGCACCCGATCCATATTCTATCCTGGTGTCGGAACGTGACACTCCGATCCTCATATTCTATCCTGGTGTCGGAACGTGACACTCCGATCCTCATATTCATTCTATCCTGGTACCGGAACGTGGCACCCGATCCTCATATTCTATCCTGGTGTCGGAACGTGACACTCCGATCCTCATATTCATTCTATCCTGGTACCGGAACGTGGCACTCCGATCCTCATATTCATTCTATCCTGGTACCGGAACGTGGCACCCGATCCCCTAATTCATCAAGCCTTCTTTTACACTAAGGCATCCTCATTCTCATTATATAATTTATCAAGCCTTTTAGGGTTCTTTCAAGATTTAGGATTCAATAGCTTCATCATGCTTGTTAATTCATCACAATTTCATAATCATAATCATGCAAGCATACAATTTAAGCACATAGACAGGTTTACAACATCATCAATACATATCATACACTATCAAGAGTTCACTACGATTATCGTAACATAAAAACCATAACCTACCTCCACAGAAGACTAGTGATCAACAAGCAAATTCCCAAGCTCTATTTTCTCCTCCCTCTCGATCGATTTCTGCCTCTCTTTCTGTTCTTTCTCTTTTGTTTTATTCAAACCCTCTTTCCTTTACCCTAATTACAATATAATTAAGTGTAAAAGAGGACAATAAACCCCCTAATTAACTTAAGGTTACTTCTTTTAACCCCTAAGTAATTAGACTTATAAATGTTAACCCTCAATCTTTATAATTAAGGAAAGAATAGTCAAAAACGACCCTTAAAACGTGTGGAGAAATCCTAAACTGTCTGGGACTGCGTGACCTGTGACGGGCCGTCGTGCCTGCGACGGTCCGTCACGATGGCCGTCGCCTCCTCCCAGATTTCAGGTGGTCTGCGACGGCCCGTCACCCCTGTGACGGTCCGTCCTGCACCTCCGTCCTGACGGTCAGAAACTCGTTTTCTTGCACCAAATTCTCAAAAGTTGAAGTGTTTTGCAACGGAACCTCACGACGGTTCGTCGTGGATGTGACGGCACGTCCTGCAGGTCCGTCACAATTTACAGAGAGTCGATTTTCAGTACCCAATTTCAAAATTCTAAGTGCCATGGGACGACACTCCCTCGACGGGCCGTCGTGACCACGACGGTCCGTCGTGACCCTCGTCGTCCCAGCCAGTTTTTCCAGAAATGGACTCTGTTGCTCAAAACGACTAAACAGGTCGTTACACCTCCCCATCATGAGCCCCCCACTCCCTTAAGAAAAAAGACTAAGTTCGTTTTTTTTTTTAAAAATCAACTTCAAAACTTTATTATTTTACGTTGATCCACGACCCCCCCCCCTCACACACACACACGCACACAGACCAAAAAAAGAAAATTTGAGATTGTTTTTAAAAGTATTTTCAACATTAAAATTTTATATTTTCAACCAGATCCTCGACGCCCCACCACCGGCCAGCTTCCCATCCCCCAAAAAAATTGAGTTTGTTTTTAAAAACTATTTTCAACTTCAAAATTTTATATTTTTTTCACCCCCACCCCTTTACTTTCACCCTACCCCTCGACCCCCACCCCCTTACCATAACCACCACCCTCCAAAAAAAATTAGTTTATTTTTGAAAAATATTTCAACTTCAAAATTTCAATTTTTTGACCCTACCCATCTACCTCTTCCCCGATCCCCCTACCCCCCCCCCCCAAAAAAAAATTATGTTATTTTAAAAAATTTTCAGTTTTAATAATTATTTTCTACTCTAGTAAAAATAAAGGATATTTCTCAAAAACATTTTTCATTCATAAATTAAATACTAAAAATCTTTTCCGCAAAATATTTTCTACTCACCAATCAAAAATGACAAAATAAGTCAAAAATCTACTTGTTTTCTAGGAAAACATTTTCCTTCATACTAAACACACCCTGAGTATATTTTGTAGTTTTTGTTGCTTTAATTATATGTATCGACCTCAAGTAGAAAACGGTAGAATTTATGACTTAGTAAGGCGAATGAGTACAACCAAAAGGCATGACATTTTATGTGATCAACTTGACTATTTAATTAATAGACGCGTGAAATCCAAATTAATAAAATCAAAATTATAACCAAAATATCCTATTGGAAGACTTTACTAGGAGTTGGGACTGGGATGACTCTACCCTTTGAAATATAAAGGACTTGCCTCAGGCCCCCCAAATTTGAGGGCCTATCTTTTTGTATTATAGCAAACTTAGCAACACTAGGTTTATTGTAGATTATTATTTGAAATATTTGTACAGTTTGTTTAACTTTTTAAAAAGTGTATTTCAAAAAAGAATTATTTTATAATTTTTTAGTTTTTTAATTTCAATTTTTCATATATTATGTTAGATTTTTGCATATTCAATATATATTTTTAGTTTAAGATTATAAGATTCAAAAGTCTTATTTATTTTCTTAAACTTGAAATAATATGGCAATTCAAAATCAGACAAAAAAATTAAAAACAAACAGAGTATTTTTATATATAGAAAAAGTAAAAAAATCATATAAAAAGAAAGAAACAACTTCGCATCTTTAAAAACTAGAAGAATAAAACTTTAATAAATTATTAAATAATATATGTAATAAAATTAAGGCCTCTGATTCATTTTTTTGATTTAAGACAGGGCTAGAACTAGTGTGTAATATATGGGTTTGGATGAACCCAATAAAATTTTTATGTAGATCTCGTGATTATACAACAAAAATTCAATGCATAATATATGGAAAAGGGGCTAAAATACCTTTAAACTATTGAAAATGAAACAAAATTACTCTCCATTTACCTATTGGCACCCAAATACCATTGACATCCTCCTATTGACTCTCAAATACCCTTCCATCGGCCTTTGAGTCCAATATTGATCACTTTTTATAGAGGATCATCATTTAAATAACTTTTTTTAAATATTTGGTGATCATCTATTGGTTACAATTTAATTACTTAAATTAATTTTGCAAACTCAATCATTATGCTCGACTCAAGTTAAATCTACCCGATCCAAATTATCTACATCTGCCTCAAATGACATTTACTCTACCTATTAAAACTAATGCATTCTTTCTTCCCAACATTTCACTTCCTCTTCCAACCTTTCTTCCCCCAATATGTTCGCTTACAATCTCGAAAAAAACTACATAAACACACACATGTATCACCATGAAAAATCAAGAGTATTTTAATGATTAAATACATAAAGCACCACTAAAACTGTCCAAAATGTTTAAAAAGACACCTTAATTTTGCAATCGTCCTATTATCCTACTAAGCAATTTTGAACAAATAATATTGTATCATTTTATTTACCAGACCCAGATTTTAAGAAGCAAGCATGTTACACACCAATCATTACATGACACATGTTAATTTGAACTAAAAATATTTTTTTAATCATTTTAAGTTTTTCTTAATCTTTTTTTTTCTTTCTCTCTCTTACTTTTTGATTTATTATAATTTTGATTTGTAACGACCTGTTTAGTCGTTTTGAGCAACAGAGTGCATTTCTGGAAAAACTGGCAGAAACGACGTGTGTCCCGACGGACCGTCGTGGTCACGACGGCCCGTCGAGGGAGTGTCGTCCCAGGGCACTTAGAATTTTGAAATTTGGTACTGAAAATTGACTCTCTGTAAATTGTGACGGACCTGCAGGACGTGCCGTCACATCCACGACGAACCGTCGTGAGCTCCCGTTGCAAAACACTTCAACTTTTGAGAATTTGGTGCAAGAAACGAGTTTCTGACCGTCATGACGGAGGTGCAGGACGGACCGTCACAGGGGTGACGGGCCGTCGCAGACCACCTGGAATTTGGGAGGTTGCGACGGCCATCGTGACGGACCGTCGCAGGCACGACGGCCCGTCACAGGCTGCGCAATCCCAGGCAGTTTAGGACTTCTCCACACGTTTTAAGGGTCGTTTTTGACTATTCTTTCCTTAATTATAGAGATTGAGGTTAACATTAATAAGTCTAATTACTTAGGGGTTTAAAGGGGTAACCTTAGGATAATTAGAGGGGTTTATTGTCCTTTTTCACACTTAATTATATTGTAATTAGGGTAAAGGAAAGAGGGTTTGAATAAAACAAAAGAGAAAGAACAGAAAGAGAGATTGATCGATCGAATTGGTTGAGGAGAATATCAAGCTTGGGAAATTTCTTGTGAATTCCAATTCTTCGGTGGAGGTAGGTTATGGTTTTTATGTTACGATATTCGTAGTGAACTCTTAATAGTGAATATTATGTGTTGATAGTATTGTGAAACCTGCTATGTGCTTAAATTGTATGCTTGCATGATTATGATTATGAAATTGTTATGAATTAACAAAGCATGATGAAGCTATTGAATCCCAAATCTTGATAGAACCCTAATTCGCTTGATAAATTATATAATGAGAATGAGATGCCTTAGTGTAAAAGAAGGCTTGATGAATTAGGGGATCGGGTGCCACGTTCCGGTACCAGGATAGAATGAATATGAGGATCGGGTGCCACGTTCCGGTACCAGGATAGAATGAATATGAGGATCGGAGTGTCACGTTCCGACACCAGGATAGAATATGAGGATCGGGTGCCACGTTCCGGTACCAGGATAGAATGAATATGAGGATCGGAGTGTCACGTTCCGACACCAGGATAGAATATGAGGATCGGAGTGTCACGTTCCGACACCAGGATAGAATATGAGGATCGGGTGCCACGTTCCGGTACCAGGATAGAATGAATATGAGGATCGGAGTGTCACGTTCCGACACCAGGATAGAATTAGAGGAGCGGAGTGTCACGTACCGACACAAGAGGAAGAAAGATAATGAATCTTGAAAGATAATGAATATACTCAATCTAATGAACTTAATTCCCAAATGAGTATGGTATTGAGGCTTGAGACCTCATGTGTGAACTTGACGGAAAATGTTAATGATAAGTACTTGTTGCTGCTACATGTTGAGTATTGTAGTTGATTTACATTATTATTGATATATATTGTTCCCTATTTTGAGTTAGCCGATGATATCTACTCAGTACGTGTGGTTGTACTGACCCCCTACTTTTATGTTTTCCTCTTTGTTATTTGTGTAATGCAGCAAACGTTCCGTCAACTTCGACTCAGCAGTAGATCAAGCCAGTCTTCACTCCATCGGAAATTCAGGGTGAGCTAATGCGTCTAGCTTGGACTGGGTCTCCTTCTTCAAGTCTTGATGCCTTGAACTTCCGGCATGGACTAGCTTTTTAGTATTTTGTTCTTAGACAGTTTTAGTTTAGAAACTTGAGATAGATGTTCTTGTGATGATGACTTCCAGATTTTGGGGATAATATTAATAATAGTTTTGAGTTGTTTTTATTAATGAGTTTAAGTCTTCCGCATTACTTTTGATGATATTGTATTAAAATGTTAAGGTTTAGATGGGTTGGTTCGCTCACATAGGAGGGTAAATGTGGGTGCCAGTCGCGTCCCCGATTTGGGTCGTGACATGATTTTATCTTAAATTTAACTTCATCTTCCACCTTTCACTTTAAAGTGATATATCCTTTCATTTTCTTTCTTTTTCTTCACCTTCCACCCTCACTCACCCACAACGTCAAATTGAACCCCACTCCGAATTTTTTCTTTTCTTTTTCTTCTTCTTCTCTAGTCAAACTGTCACGATCAAAAGTACACCCTAGAAGATAGGGCATCCTTCAAATCAAAACACGGCGTACCTGACCTCTAGGAGGTCTTGTACAAGCCCTTAGACATCATTCATTGCATATATATGAAAAGTAGTGCATAATTAAAACTTTTCTTTCAAATCATAATGCGGAATCATTTCATAAACCTTATAGCACATGTCTCAAAAATCACCTATGAAATCGTGAATACAATAGTTTTGGGTCACAACCCATAAAAGTCTAACATAGAAAAGAACATAAAATACATCATAGTGGTGGTGTCCTCGGATGCTATGAGGACTCACCAATATTCACTTCTTGAAAGCCTTGAAAACTCTATCATTCAAAGCAACTCAATATCCTCAGGATCCTACAGTGGATTATAATGTAGGCAAAATATGTGTTAGTACGAAATGTACCAAGTATAGGAACCATCATACCAAAACATAAGATATCCCAATGGGTTTAGTCAGTAATAGACAAAATCATAAGAGATAAATACATAATCATAACATGTCATAAGCATAATAGAACATCAGAAATAATATAAGAGTTTATACATAACTCATTATCCTTCTTATTCAAATGAACTACTTCACAGGGTCATCTCCAAGTATTCTTGTGCAAGGCTAAGGTAGTCTTCCATACTACTACCAAAGCTAAGTAAATATCTTTGGTCATTCGTGATCATAATCCACTATCATAATTAAGACCTAATGTCCATCATAACATATGAGCACTATGCCCCTAGGCCACCTCAAAGCACACTTGTGCAATGCATGTGAATTATCCCATTCTACCTCACACACTAAGAATATCTTGAAGTCACCCTGTTCTCTTTCTTTTTAGTTTATGAGTCTCTAGTAGACCTATTTCATATTGACAAGGAACTATCATATCAAGTCAATCATGTCATGGAAAGCAACTACACCACTATCCAAGCTGAGCATACATCATGTAGTGGTCATGTCATAGGTAGCTTCAAGTAATACTTGTTTAATGTATGGATAGCATCTCATACTACCATCCACACTAACTACTCCTCTAGACTATCCCAATCCAAGCTAACTTGTCTTGCACTCTTGTCTATTAAGCTCAACTTACTATCATAATAGACCTACTACCATGGAAAACATCTCAACATACTAACCAAGCTAACTAAAGGAAGAATACAACCATCTTAACCACCATGCAACCAATCATGTAGATGCAAGCTAATCATAGGGGAGCATGAATCCTCAACCCTAAGCTATCATGAGAAACTAATCTCAAGCTATTACATGAAACACACCTTGTATGCAAATCAAGCTACCATGAAATGCACCTTGCATTCTAGTCAAACTAACATTAGGAGAGTACATACATTTCCCCTAAAGCTACCATGAAATGGTTTTGGCCTAACCAAGTCAAGATAACATGATTAAGTATCCTTTTAACACAATACCAAGATAATCATGGGAGAGCTTGCTTCCTCCATCCCAAGCTAACATGGGAACCACCATCCCCAAGCTACCATGATCAAACATCCTTGCAATACAAGACCAAACTAAAGATGGGAGAGCTTACTTCCTCCACCCAAGCTAACATGGGATTTTATCAACTCAAGCTACCATGAGTAATTCAACACAAACTTCCATGAGACTCAACATCTAAAGCTATCATGAGTATTTCAACTCAAGCCTCCTTGAGGTTTACTATCCCAAGCTACCCTTGAAACCTACCATCTAAAGCTATCATGAGAATTCACATCTCAAGCTATCATGAGATTCACATCTCAAGCTATCATGCCTTAGTCTCATCTCACCAAGTCTATTATTCATGAAGTGATCATACAATCCATCTTCAAGCTAATCTAGTTCATCATGTCTTGATTCATTTTAGGTTCTTAGGTCAACCTAGAATTCATCTATGTGAGAGAACTTGTTTTCCCTATCATTTTCATGTCTAAGTGTAGAAGAGAAAGAAAACATCAATCCATTGATAATGAATTTACCCCCCAAATCTCTAGCATCAATGGCATAACAACCCGTAATTGATTATTACCTTCAATTCATTATGATCTATGTTCAATTTCATGTTTACTTCATTCAATTGGATCAATAGAAGGTAAGTCTAAGCATACATGATCACATAGGTACAATTCTAACTTTACAAGTCAAGACCAACCTATATCAATTAAGCCTAGTTCAATTTATATCTAGGTGATTCAATTATGATCAAATAGCATATAATATAATAGAATTAAGAATATCAGTTTAGAACCTTCATCTTCCCTAAAATCACCATGATTACCTTCAATATCAATTACTACAATTCACCATGAAAACCTCATGAAAACATCACATAATCATCATATGAACAAAATTGAATGGTACCCACTAGATTGTGATCACAACCAAGCCTTATCCACAATGCAATCACAACCCTCTCTAGATTGGGGTTCTTTGGATTCACAATTGAGGAATATCTAGGGGACTCCATGAATGGAAGAATCCACGGATGAATAAACTTTACATACTTTAGATTAGAGCCTTAATACTAGCTTGAATCCTTGGTAAATTTTGTCCTAAGAGCAGCTTCCAATTTTTCTTTTTCTTCTTCTATGGTGTTCCTGGGAGAGTTTTGGAGAGGGAGAGGTTTTGATCTTGGAGTCTAACGTCTAAAGGGGTCTCTTATTGTTTAAATACTCAGAAAATACCTAAAACCACCTAATTTAACCACCCATGCATTTATTTGGACGTGGGTTGAATTTCCTATTCACTCATTAAATGACCACAGTGTTGCAGGAAAATTGCAGGACTTATCGACGACCTGCCGTCGACGGACCGTCGATGGAATGACGGCTATGTCCTGCAGGTCTGTCGTTTGCGATAGAGACTCGGAAAAATGGGGGCTTGAGATCACATTGTAAGTATGGGGCTACGTCTCCAATCGATGGGTCGTTGCTTGGACGACGGGGCGTCGATTGGCCATCGTTGGTTGACACTACCTTGGGCAATTTTGAACCACAAGTTGGGTCCTCCTCCACTACAACAAAATATACTTATTGCAACGAAAACTAAGGAATGAATTAAAAATCAAAGCTCTTACCTAGTAATAGCCATACAAATTTAAATTTCGTGGCTATTTAAAAATTCATCAAATTTCTTAGCCAAGAACACTAAATTTACAAAGCTAAATTCTTGTATTTGTTTTAATTGCTTACAATCACAACAATAATTATCTAATGGCTACAATTTTACTGCTACAATAATTTTTTTAGCTAATTTTAACTTTTTGCGACCCAATAAAAATAATTATAGCAATAGTAACTCTTTAGCCATAATAAATTATTTGAAACAAAATATTTTGACTAAACAAATAATTTTGCTTCAATTTATAAAAGATGTGGCAATATCTAAATGATATAGCCATAGAATTTTTTGCTATAGTAAATTTTGTAGCTAATTACTATTTTTTTTGCCACAAATTTTAATTTACCTTTCTAATAATAACCTATTAGCCACAATAACTTATTTGAATAATTATTTATAGCTAAATAAATAATTTAGCTTTAAGTTATAAAATATTGTGGCAATAACTAAACGAAATAGACAGAGATTTTCTTCTATAATAAAAATTCATAGTTGATAATTATTTTTTATCACAAATTTAAGTTTATCATACAAATACTAACCTTTCAGCAACAATAACTCACTTGAAGAAAAAATTGTAGCTAAATGTTTTATTCAAGTTATAAAAGTCGTTGCATATTAAAAATATATAATCATAGATTTTTTGCTATAATATATTTTTACAGTTAATTGTAAGCTTTTTTCACAGTCATATTGAAAATATATAGTAATCTTATATGCATTAAGAGTAATTTTTTTAAAAAAAATATAATAACTTAACAAATATTGTCCTTTGAGTAGCAAAAAATTATTATAATAATTAATTTAATAGTTAAAAAAAATTCATGAAAAAATGATACAACTATGTGAGTACAATTGCGGTGATATGTTTTATTCAATACAAGGTGAAACGTAAACCTTGAGGTGCTTCATCTTATGTTAAGAATTCATTTTATACGACTCAGATCTCTTCAGTCACGATCCAAAAATGGATCTAAAACTAGATCATTACAATAAAATGTGGAAATTTCATAATTTACTCAAAAATACCCCCGAAATCTTATTGTCACGTGTACAAACCTCTAAAGTATTACAATTAATTCAAAGAAAAAAATAAGTCTCAAATGAAATTCTTTCTCAAATAGAACAAGATCATAAATAGGAGTAGAAGGTTTGCTGATATAACAAACAGCTACCTCACAATTCTAAACAAGAAGCCTTGGACAAGGGGAAGAGAAACATCACAAAGGTCTGAGATAGTAACCTACGAAAAAAATTGTAGTAGCAAGGGGTGAGTTCCAAATCACACGGTACTCAACAAGTCTGACCTCGGCTGTGAAAAGTTTTGCTCTTTAACAAGTAAATTTCTAAACACAAGCTAAGGGGATAAAATACGGGTACTCCTTACGCATCAACCGAACCTCCACAACTACAACCTCCATAAAAATTAGCTTAACCTAACAGTTCATAGTTTTCATAGCATCATACTCTTCAAAAACATTTTAACAAATTACTCATCCTTAACTACAACTCAATATTCAAAAATCACAAATTATCACAAAAAGGCACTCATAATATCAACAACACACAAGATCAAGTTCGTCCAATAGAGGTAATCAAATATCAAGTACTTCCCAACCACCAAACAAACACATAATCATCAAGAATGAAGAATGTCATGGGATGCAATGCAATATGACACTATGAAGTGATATGCCTCAGAATACCAATTTCTCTCTTAACCATAAATACACGATACTCCTCTGAAATACATCGAGAGTTCATGACCAATGGGGAACTCGCGAGGTCCACATACCGACACAGATGATATCCACATGTCTGTGCGGACGATCTCAAAGGACTATCATAAATCAAAAAACTTTTGCACAAACGATTTTCACGTACCCAAATCATAATCATAAACTTTTCTATTGCATGGACGATCTCCACGTGCCCAAATAATCATAACTCGATCTCAACACAAACGATCTCCACGTGTTAGACCTTTACTTATACCTAATCTCATGTCAATGCATGTGCACAATATGATATCAATAAAGGAGATGATGCAACATCTCAATAAATCAAATGTTGTTATGACATATAATTACCTCAATTATCGCAATTATACAGGTTCAGTAAAGAACACAATCACGCATAATAAATCAAATCAATAATATATTATTTAATACCCATATATTTTGGCATTCTCGAATTACAATCCGCATTCTTGAGTAATAAACCTTCCCATTATAACACCGGTACTCGTACCATTCTCAACACATCACATACAAACAAATAATCACATTGTCTTTTATTATCCCTTTTTATCATTAAAATTAATCAAAGTGGACAAGTCAACCATTTCAAATCTCATTACTCCCAAACACATGCCACAAGGAAATACACGCATTCCATACACTTAGCAAGAGTTTAGAAATTCACTTGCCTCAATCAATCAAGAATTCATTCCAGGACTTCAGCCTTCCCTTTCGTTAAGATTCAAAATCAATGCAATCTATTCAAGTACATATTAACAATAAGATTTCGAAACTAACAACACCCATATTATGATGTGTCTAGGTTAGACTTACGTCTCATCCGAATTTATAACAAATTTTCTAAATCTTTATTCCAATTATCAAATCAACTCCGATATTCTTAAATTTTTTTAAGTCTAGGATTATATCTCAGTTCCTCCAATATATCATGAATTTAATTATATTCATATAATATAATGCACATACTATTTAACAACACATCCCATCATCTCAAAACTTGCACCATAATAAAAAAATAATTAATAAGAAAAAAATGTAGAACACTCGAACCAAATATCAAAAATGACATTTACTTACGGGAAGATTACAATCTGCATATTCCTACAACATATAAATTTTCCCAACCCTTACCCTCTAATCATTGCCCTATGATTAGCCTTAACCCATTTGCATTGTTTCTAACCATACACATTTATCCATCAACAACTAAAAATGACCTTACGTGCCAAGAAACCCAATTCTTAAATTTAAATTATTTCCATCAAGGGAGTCTTCCATCAACCCATAATAATATTAAATGATCATATGCCCATAAAGTCAACCACTGATTCCTAATATATATCAATGAAGGAATATTGATTGTATTGAAGTGTTAACCTAATAAGGGAATACATGGGAGATATATATAGGAGATATAGGAAGGAGTACTAATCCTAATAGGACTAGAATTAAGGAGTACCAATCCTAATAGGACTAGGATTAGTACACAGTACATACTATTATTATTTAATACTATTATTTAATACTATCTTTTATTATCCCCCCTCAAGCTGAGCTGAGCGGAAGCGAACGGAAGCTTGGAACTCAGGTAATCTTGTTGTCGGCTCGGGAGAGGCTTGGTGAGAATAACAGCCAGTTATTCTTCAGTGGGTACATACTGCACAGTCATGGTGCCGGCCTGAACTTCATCGCGAACAAATAGACAATCGGTATCAACATGCTTCATTCTGGTGTGTAGGACGGAATTCTTGGCCACACATGTGGTTGATTCGTTGTCACAATAGAGAGCAGGAACAGTGTGAGTGGCGCAGAGTTCGCGAAGAATATATGTGACCCACATGGTCTCAGCAGCAAGAAGAGCAAGGGCGCGGTATTCAGCTTCAGTCGAGGACCGAGAGACCTTGGGTTGTTTTTTTTGTACACCAGGAGATCATGTTCGGCCCCAAAAAAACGAGAAACCCCGATGTAGATTTTTTGTCATTTTTATCATTCGCCCAATCTGAATCTGAGAAACCCCGAAGCTCCAAGTCCCCGGGTCGAATGAGTAAACCACGACCAAGAGTGCCAAAAATGTACTTGAGAATGCGTTTTAGACAATGGTAATCATGTTCACTTGGTTGATGCATGCGCTGAGCAACTCGGTTGACAGCAAACTTGATGTCAGGACGGGTAATGGCCGAATACTGTAGAGCCCCAATGAGGCTGCGGAAGTGGGTGATATCGGCAAAGGGGGTGTCGGCTCAATTCGTAGACGAAGAGACTGCCATCGGTGTTGGTTGACTGGTGCATTTTTCCAGTCCAACTTTCTGCAACAGATCTCGAGCATATTTTGACTGATGAAGAAACAAGTCGCTGCCTGTCCGAGAAACCTCCATTCCTAGAAAATAATGTAACGGGCCAAGGTCCTTCATTTTGAAGGTAGTATGCATAGCTCGAGTGACTTCCTGAATGAGAGTTGTAGTAGATCCTGTAATAATGATATCATCTACATAGTCAAGAAGAATAAATGTACCGTGTGCTGACTGTCGAGTAAACAGACTCGTGTCGTGTACGCAACACGTGAAGCCGAGTCCCTGGAGGAACATTTTCAAACGTGTGTACCAAGCACGGGGGGCTTGCTTGAGACCATACAGAGACTTCTGGAGTTTACAAACATGTTGAGGGAAGCGGGAATCAACATAGCCCGGTGGTTGCGTCATGTAGATAGTTTCATCAAGCATGCCATGAAGAAAAGCATTGGAAACATCCAACTAATTGATGAGCCAATTGTTGCGCACGACGAGTGACAGTACCAGGCAAATGGTTTCCTGCCGAATAACAGGACTGAATGTCTCGGAGTAATCAAGTCCATACTCCTGATTGTAGCCTTTAGGAACCAAACCAGCCTTGTACCTGGAAATACTGCCATCCGCATTGTGTCTAATTTTGTACACCCATTTACAGCCCACTGGGTGCTGCCCATGGGGCTTAGGTACAAGAACCCAAGTTTTCTGATCAGTCAAAGCCTTAAACTCGTCATCCATAGCATGACGCCAATAAGCATTTTTTGAGGCAACAGAGTAGGTTGTTGGTTCACTATCGGGAAGGGGTGTATTTTGTAGTATGGTAGCCTGAAAGGTTTTGGGTTTAAAGATACCGACTTTGCCATGGGTTAACATGGGATGAGTATTGGGGAGTGGCACGGGCGGTGGTGATTCAGGGGTGGCCGCGAAGGACCCAAAACGGATCGGGCTGGAGATGTTGTGGGTATGGGGTGGTTCGGGTTGGTTGTGGGTGTGGGTGGTGGTTGCGGGTGTATTGTGGGTGACGGTCGAAGGGGTGATGAGGGGTGGTTGGGTAGTGGGTGGAGGTGTGGGGGAAGGTGGTGAGGGACCCTGTGAGTATGTTGGAAAAAGGGGAAGGACGCCAATGAATGATGTATTTGTGGAGGAGGAAATAGACTCGTAGGGAAACTCATTTTCGACAAATTTGACATGACGAGATATGTAGACTTTATGAGTTTGTGGGTCAAGACAGCGAAAACCCTTGGAGGTAGGATGATAGCCCAAAAAATACAAGGACGGGATCGGGGTTGTAATTTGTGAGTAATATGAGGGCGTAGCCAAGGGTAGGCAAGACACCCAAAGACGCGGAGGTTGGTATAATTGGGAAGTTCTTGGTAAAGGAGTTGATAGGGTGATTTTTTGGAGAGAGTGTGACTGGGCATTCTGTTAATGAGGTAGTTTGCGGTGGCTAGAGCTTCTGCCCAAAAGGAGACAGGGAGATGAGATTGATGTAGAAGAGTAACCACCATTTCAATGAGATGGCGATGCTCACGCTCAGCCACCCCATTCTAATCGGGAGTGTATGGACAGGAGGTTTCATGTATAATTCCCAGGGATTGCAGAAACTGGCCAAAGATGTTATTGACAT
The DNA here is from genome assembly GCA_027705065.1 of Solanum peruvianum. Taxonomy (NCBI): domain Eukaryota; kingdom Viridiplantae; phylum Streptophyta; class Magnoliopsida; order Solanales; family Solanaceae; genus Solanum; species Solanum peruvianum. Next base: position 17,881,789 of record JAKWJD010001756.1, read on the forward strand.
ATTCCTTTCCATTGTCACTTCGAAAAAGTTTAACATGAGAATTGAATTGTGTTTTGACCATTTTTTCAAAAGTGACAAAGGTGGTGTATGCCTGTGATTTGTGTTTTAGTGGGTACAACCAAGTGTATTTTGTAAAATCATCCACAAAAAAAATATAATAGCGAAAACCAGCAAATGAAGGAACAACAGTAGGACCCCATAGGTCAGAATGAATAAGTTGAAGAGGTGCAGTTGTACGCTTCTCAGATAAAGTAAAAGGTAATTTATGAGATTTAGCAATTGAACAGGAGTCACAATTGTTTACATGAATGGAAGAAAAACCTAATTGAGACATTAAAGAATTTATTATTTGAGTAGACGGGTGACCCAGACGACTGTGCCACAACAGACTGTGGCCATCAGCCAAAAGAGCCACAGGAACGCTTTCTGAAACTGGGTGGGCAGACAAAATTGTGCCAGGAAGAACGTACAGACCATGCTCACAGGGGCCCTGAAAAATCACCCTCTTGGTAGTATTGTCTAGGATCTGAAAATCATTAGAGGTGAACAAGAGTGAGTAATTATTGTCTTTTGTGAATTGGTGAACTGAAAGGAGATTGGATTTAATAAAAGGGACGTGGGTAAGGTTACCTAGGTGAAAGATAGCGGTGGGGGTTTTAATGGTACCCGTTCCAGTGTGAGAAATATTAAGGGACTCACCGTTGCCAACTGTAATACCATTGGAGCCATGATATAGATTTGGAGCGTTAAGCTTGGATAGATCAGAAGTAACGTGCATGTTGGCCCCAGTATCCAACAGCCATTCAGAGGAAGGGCCGGCTTGAGATGCATAATTGGCACGGTTATCACTATTTTGGCTCTCCTCATACCGAAACCAGCAACGAGCAGCGGTGTGTCCTGTTTTTTTGACAGATTTGACAAGTAGGACGATCCCGCTCGTAAGTGCCCTTCCCGCCACTGGAAGATGACTGCTCGCAGCTGCCAAAGGAGTGCAGGTTGTTGTTGCTGTCGTACTGCTGACCATCGTACGGCGGAAGACTGCCCTGCCGACCGCCGCGCCCGCGGCCTCCGCTGTTTCTGCCGTAGCCGCCGCGGCTCCACTGTCGGCCGCCACCACGCCCCCCCGATAGTTCTGGCTTGCGGTGAGGGCGGTGGCTGGCTCCATAACAGGGGCTTCTCGGAGAAGAAGTTTGCTCTCCAGATCTACGTTGATTTCTTCACTTTTTAGCCACGAGGAGAGAGTAGCCAGGTCAACGGGCATTGGACTGATGCGAACCGCCTGTTTAGTGGAGGAGTAAGCTAATGGGAGCCCCCGAACGACGCACATGACGAGATCTTTTTCGGGAATGATTTCGTTCACGGTGTCGAGGGCTGTGATGATGGTGGAGACCTCGTCTAAATACTCCGCCATAGTTTTCGTGCCTTTGGTAATTGTGTGGAGACGATTATGCAATTGAGAAATATGAGAGTGGGAAATTGATGCATAGCGTGTTGCGAGGGCCGTCCACAGGGCTGAAGCAGTTGTGTAGGATCGGACGTGTTTCTGAACAGTGGGAGAGATGACTGCAATCAAATATGATCGGATCTGGCCATCCACGGCTTTCCAGGCGGCATGGGCCGGATTGGTTTTTTCTGATTTATCCATGGCGGTGATGACTGTCGGCGGCGGTTCTGTGCTTCCATCGACGTATTTGAGAAGGTAATTGGCCTCAAGGGCTGTAAGAACGGTGATTTTTCATGTAGGGTAATTTATGTATGATAATTTTTCGGGAATCAGGGCATGAAGATGCCTGAGAAGGAGTTTAACACAAGAAGGAAGTGAATCGAGAGGATCCACCTCGGTTGTCATGGCTGCCGCCGCCCAAGAGAAGGAGAGAACGATCGGTGCCCTAAAGAGAGAAAAAAAACCTAGAGAAAAGAAGATCTAGGTTTTCTGGCTCTTGATACCATGAAGGAATATTGATTGTATTGAAGTGTTAACCTAATAAGGGAATACATGGGAGATATATATAGGAGATATAGGAAGGAGTACTAATCCTAATAGGACTAGGATTAAGGAGTACTAATCCTAATAGGACTAGGATTAGTACACAGTACATACTAATATTATTTAATACTATTATTTAATACTATCTGTTATTAATCAAAAACACGAGAACACTTGAATTCGTACTTGTACAGACGGGTCAATTTCTTTTGCTATCGAGTCCGCTGGCTCCTCTTCGGAAGTTTTTTTTTCTTCAGAAAATAAGTAGTAATAATATTCCTTTCCACTAATTTATTTTAACATTTGGGTCTAGTGGTAAAGGATCTTTAATAAATTATCACTTTAGCCCATTAACTATCGATTTATTCATTTATTTATAGCTATTCATTAATTAATTAACTTAAGTCAATCGAATAATTTAAAATTCTAAAATAAACTTCCACCAATTAACCATAAACGACTCGGAACAACTATAATATAATTTTTACAAAATTATTTTTTGGAAAATAGGTCAAAAATACCCTCAAATTTTGATTTATTGTTTAAGTTTACCCTTTCGTTAAAATAAAGTTAATTTTACCCCTCACTTTACTAATTTCACCAAATTTACCTCCAATTAGACGAATTGACCCGAATTTTTAGAAAAACCTTATTTCTTCTTTTAACCCAATAACCCAACCCAATTAAAAATTAACCCAACGACATTCTCCCAAATCTTCTTAACCCATTTAACCATTCTCCCAAATCTGAAACTGGTAGAATGTTGGAGCAATTAAGAAAGGAAAAGGTATGAAAGTTGAACAATTTAGTGACTTAATTTAGAAGACTGATGCTTAGTATATATCATTGTCGTCTTTTAATCATATTGATATGCGATCCAACAAGGAAAAGAAACGAGCAAAGGAGAGGCATACAACACTACTAATTGATGAAGAAGATGTTGAAGACTTCCCCTCCAACATTCTGCCAGTTTAAGATCTGTTGGCCGTACATTAATTTTCTCCACTCAATGCATTGATATGGTGTTTAGGAATTTTGCCACCTGTAATTTTCTCAGCTGCATCTCCTTTCATATACATGAAATAGGAGGTATACTATTCAATTACAGTTGCAGTATTCTATGCTAATTTACCAGATATTGACAACAATTTCTTGAAATATTTGCTATTTGAACTCGTTAAATGATGCTGTAGACAATAAAATTCGCGTCGAGAAAACAATAATCAAGAACGGAAAATTATAGCAACAATCAATTTTATTATTTCAAATGCGAGTGTTACAATCTCTATAATTCCTCTGAATTCACCTTTTCAAATATAAATTCAAGGCTTTAAAGTTTGTTCTTGAATCTATGATGAACTTGAACTTGAACTTTATCTTGATCTTGACTTTTATTTGAATTCAAGGGCTTCGAGCTTGTTCTTGAATTCGGTGGTCTTGATCTTGATCGTTCTTGAACTTGAATGCTTGAATTCTTATACTTGTAGCTTTATAGAGAATTAAATGGCGTTTGCATCACATAGTTTCTCTAGCTTCTTGTTTAGAATTTTTTATGTCCCTTTTCTGAATTATGAGGACCCCTATTTATAGTTTTAGAATAGAGGAGTTGCGATTGGAATAGTATTCCGTTCAGCCAATCAGATTGAAGTGACATGACATTTGGGCTTTATGGAACGGGCTTGTCACCTTTGACACATGTCATGATTCTATTGGATTTCTTATTTGACTTGGCATGCCACATCATCTGCACACGTGACGCCAAGATGGGCTCTAGAATGAGATGAGATTGGGTTTAACAAATTGGGTTCATCCAATGTAGCCCAAATCAATTAATTTAGACTTTAATTAAATCCATATTTATTGGACTTAAATATTTAGCTCAATTATATCAATCCCCAATATTTATTTGGATTAATATATTTATGAATTCAATATAATCTGAATCATTTAATAAATTTATATTTAATAAATTTTAAATGATTACAAATGCCCCCTGCTTCAAGTCTTGTCGAGATATTTTATCTTTTAGAAACTAGGCTTGAAGCATTAACCGGTTACCAAATTCACCTTAGTTAAAAATTAATTATAATTGAATTAACAATTGTAATCCTACTCAATTTCATATTCCTATATATGGTTTATCGCCCAAACCAAAAGGAAATCATAATTCAATTAGGAATTGTAATCCTACTCAATTTCATGTTCATATATATGTTTTATTACCCAAGCCAAAAAGAAATTGTAATTGAACTAGGAATTGTAATCCCACTCAGTTTCATATTCATATTATATTTTATTGCCCAAGCCAAAAAGAAATTGTAATTGAACTTGGAATTGTAATCCTACTCAATTTCATATTCATATATATGTTTTATTGCCCAAGCCAAAAAGAAATTGTAATTGAACTGGAGAAGGATTCTATCCCACCACATGACATCTATAAATAGATACATTGTCTCCATAATTTTATCTTCAATTACGGATTGTGAGCCTACGACGAAAAGGGCATACTCAAGGTAATTTTCCTTCTTTTTTATTTATTTTCCTCATTTTTTTACAGCTTGACATATCTGTCGTAGAAAATTGATATCTCATTGTGGAAAAATCTAAATCATGAACCGTTTGATTTTTCGAAAACTAGATTTTTCGATGTCTAACATACCGAAAATTAAAAATTTAATACCTTCAGAATCTTTCTAGATGATTTTTTGAAGTTAGCTATAGATTTTGCATGCTAAAAATTCGTCACTTTTTTACAGCCTGACATGTTCGTCGTAGAAAATTCACATCTCGTTGTAGAAAAATCCAAATCATGAACCGTTTGATATTTAAAAAAGTAGACTTTTCGATATCTAACATATCCAAAATTTAAAATTTAATACCTTCAGAATCTTTCTAGATGATTTTTGAAGTTAATTCTTGATTCTTTCATGCTAAAAATTTGTCACTTTTTTACAGCCTGACATGTTCGTCGTAGAAAATTTATATCTTATTGTAGAAAAATCAAAATCATGAACAGTTTGATTTTTCAGAAACTAGAGTTTTCGATTTCTAACATATCCAAAATTCAAAATTTAACACCTTCAGAATATTTCTAGATGATTTTTTGAAGATAGCTCTAGATTCTGCCATGCTAAAAATTTTCAGATTTGTGTGACTTACTAAAAGATCTCGTGTCTTGACGTAAGAACAGCGAAATCACAATTCACTTGGTGATTCCTAATCTAAACATAAAGTTCTACAACACATCCAAGATTCAAGATATAATACCTTTCGAGTCTCAAACATCTTGACGGGTAACAGTCTCTCCTTCACTTTTTTTTTTTGTAGATCAGCAAAAGGAATTTTATATTTTAAGGAGGCTACATAATGGAAAGATTTATCACATAAAAATGTTCTTAACGTCCATGCCTTAACAAAATAAATAAATAAAACTCTCAAGGTGTTCCATGCCCCAAATGATTAACCAACTTGATGCTTTACTAGAATACCGTGTAATGCTCCCGCCTTGAAAATAACCTCAAAATATTACAAGGTCCCGCATGTTTAACCAACTTGAAGCTTTTACTAGAATACCGTGTAATGCTCCCGCCTTGAAGAAAACCTCAAGGTGTTACAAGGTCCCAAATGCTTAACCATGAAGCTTTACAAAAATATCGTGTAACGTTCCCGCTCTGAAAATAAATTCAAGGTGTTACAACGTCCGGAATGCTTGACCAACTTGAAGCTTTAATAGGATACCATGTAACGCTCCCACCTTGAAGATAACCTCAAGGTGTTACAAGGTCCTAAATGTTTGACCATGAAGCTTTACTAGAATACCGTGTAACACTCCCGCCATGAAAATAAACTCAAGGTGTTACAAGGTCTCGAATGCTTGACCAACTTGAAGCTTTAATAGGATACCGTGTAACGCTCCCTCCTTGAAGATAACCTCAAGGTGTTACAAGGTCCTGAATGTTTGACCATGAAGCTTTATTAGAATACTGTGTAACACTCCCGCCTTCAAAATAAACTCAAGGTGTTACAAGGTCCCGAATGCTTTCACCAACTTGAATCTTTAATAGGATACCGTGTAACGCTCCCCCCTTGAAAATAATCTCAAGGTGTTAAAAGATTACGAATGTTTAACCAACTTGAAGTTTTAATAGGGTACCGTTTAACTCTCCCGCCTTGAAGATAAACTCAAGGTGTTACAAGGTCCTGAATGATTAACCATCTTGAAGCTTTAATAGAATACCATGTAACGCTCCCGCCTTGAAGATAACCTCAAGGTGTTACAAGTTCCTGAATGTTTGACCAACTTGAAGCTTTAATAGGATACCGTGTAACGCTCCCGCCTTGAAAATAAACTCAAGGTGTTACAAGGTCCTGAATGCTTAACCAACTTGAGACAGGATAAACCCGTGAAAAGACCAGTTTAAGGTGCAAAGGGGCAAATATTGTCCACCTTAAGGCATGGAAATTTAAATATCCTTTTAAAGATAAATCCGTCGGAACTCTAGCTTAAGGTGAAAAGGGACAAATATTGTCCACCTTAAGGCATGAAAATTTAAAGATCCTTTTAAAGATAAATCCGTCGGAACTCTAGCTTAAGGTGAAAAGGGACAAATATTGTCCACCTTAAGGCATGAAAATTTAAAGATCCTTTTAAAGATAAATCCGTCGGAACTCTAGCTTAAGGTGCAAAGGGACAAGTTTTTCCACCTTAAAACATAGAAATTCAAAGATCTATTGAGGGATAATCCGCAACAAAGCTAGCTTAAGGTGCAAAGGGACAAACCTCGCGCATCTTTAGGCATGGAATTCAATTACATACGCATTTGGAGACTTCTACTTATATACTTGAAGTCTTACCTTCATACTTAGAGTATTTGAATACTTCAACTTGTATACTTAGAGAATTTGGATACTTCAAATAATAAACTCGAAGAATATAAAGACTCCAATTTGCATAGTTGATCTAATTTAAAGACTTCCACCATACTAATAAGAGATTCATATTTTATAAGGGTTTGCCCCTTCCATAAACCCATCAACGCTTCGTGCAAGTCTTAAGTTTGATGAGACAAAAATAAGAATAAAATATATATCGATTTGACTTTCATGCAATAGATCAAGTGGGAACATTTTTGACACTCATGCAACTGAACTTAGAATATTGTTCTAAGCGCCTACGTACCTCAATAAAAAGGATCAAGTCACAATGTAGTTCTGGGGATTTGAGTGATTTTTTTTTCTTTTTTGTGGTTGTGCCGTACACAGTTTATACTCTTGCGGGATAAGAGTGGCATGCAGTTTAGGCTCGTACCTTAAGGAGCATCATCTTCCTTCAAGGATAGTATCTCTTTAGAAATTTGACATTAATAGGACCGATCCTTAAGCCATCAACATCAACAAGCTTGTAAGCACCATTTGAATATGCTTCTTGTATGACATATGGTCCATCCCACTTTGAGGTAAATTTGCCCCCAGAATTGTGCGAAGTAATGATTGGTCTTCTTACCGCGAGAACTTGATCTTCAACTTGAAAGCACCTCAAGCGAATTTTCTTATTAAAAGCACCAGATTGACGAGCTTGATAACATTCAAGGTTTTTTTGGGCTTCTAACCTCTTTTCATCAAGTGCTTCTAACTCAGCAAGACGCAGTCGATCATTTTCTTCCTCAGTGAGCCCTCCTTGAATAGCAAGTCTTAAAGAGGGTATTTGACGCTCGAGTGGCAGGACTGCTTTAACTCCAAAAGCAAGTGAATATGGTGTTGCTTGAGTTGGTGTGCGATATGTTGTCCTATATGCCCACAAAGCTTCTTCCATTCTTTCATGCCAATCGCGTTTCGATTTGGAGACAACTTTCTTGAGAAGGTTGCATAGAGTTTTATTGAATGCTTCAACAAGACCATTTGTGGCAGCATGGTACATAGAAGAGCTGCTTAAAGTCGAAAAGATCACAAATCTTGTTCATTAACTTGTTATCAAATCGTTTGCCATTGTCTGTTATTATATAGCGAGGGATGCCAAAGCGATAGATAATATTTACTCGGATAAAATTCGCAACATTCTCTTTCTTCACCTCTTTAAGAGCGACAACTTCAGCCCATTTTGAAAAGTAATTAGTTGCGGCCAAGATGTACAAGACTTTGGTAATGGTCCTACAATATCCAATCCCTAAGCGTCAAATGGCGAAGATGTGATGGTTGGGTGCAATACTTCGGGTGGCTGATGAATGAAATTCGCATGAAATTGACAAGCATCGCATTTCCTTGCATAATATAAGCAACCTTTCACCATGTTGGCCAGTAATACCCAATCCTCTTTATGTGAAAATGAAGTTTTGGTCCAGATTGATGTGATCCACATACTCCTGAATGTGCTTCTTGCAGAGCTTGAGTCGCTTCTTCCTCTCCCAAACATCGTAATAACATACCCTCAAATGATCTTCTATATAATATATCCTTGTAGTAAAGGAAACGAGGTGCACGACGATGTACGTCAGTCCTTCTTCTTGGATTTTCTAGAAGTATCCCATAACATAGGTAGTCAATGATGGGTTGTCTCCAATCTTCCTTCGCAGCTTCAACAATGGAGACGATATGATCAAGCTTATTTTCAATATATTCTTCCTCATTTGACGGTGGTACTATCCATTTTTGACAGACAATTACTTGCGTTTGATCAGGAAGGGTTAGTGTTGAAGCTAGAGTAGCCAATGCATCAGCTTTCTTATTCTCTGTTCGACGCACATGTGGAAGAATTACATCCCCAAGCCATCTTATCAACTTTTGAGCATAATCATGATAAGGTCGCGATTCAGGCTTGTTTACCTCATAACTTCCTAAGAGTTGATTAATCACCAATTGAGAGTCACCAAAGACCTGTAAATGTAATTGTTTCATGTCAACGACCATTTCAAGTCCAAGTATCAGTGCTTGATATTCAACGACATTATTGGAGCAACATTGTTTTAGAGTAAAAGAGAATGGTAGAATCTCTTCTTGTGAAGTGATAAAATCCACGCCAGCACCAGCTCCGACGCGATGTGCACCCCCGTCAAAGTACATTTTCCCAGGAGGTTGAACTTCAATTAACATCGCATCTTCATCAGGAAACTCATCAGTTAACTCCCAATCATTTGGTATAGGATGGTCTGCTAAGAAATCCGCTAGTGCTTGTCCCTTCACAGATTTTAAAGGGATGTACACAATCTCAAATTGTTGGAATTGGAGGTACCATCTTGCTAGTCGGTCACTAAGGACAGGTTTTGACATAACAAACTTGATGAGATTTGCTCTAGAAATAAGGCGGACAACATGAGCTTGAAAATAATGCTTCATCTTTTGAATTGAGAAGACCAGTGCCAAGCATAACTTTTCAATTGGCGAATAATTTAAGCTCATTTGGCGTCATCGTTCTACTTAAGTAATAAAGAACATTTTCTTTGCCTTCACTATTCTGTTGAGCTAAAAGGGCTCCTACAGACCTTTCTTGTGCTGCAATGTAGAGTATCAATGGTTTTCCAGGTATAGAGGCTGCCAAAACCGGACGTTTTGCTATATACGATTTGATACTTTTAAAGGTTTCGCTACATGTTTGGTCCCAATTAAAAGGAGCACCTTTATTCATGAGATGACTGAATGGTTGACATCTCCCTGCTAGATTTGAGATGAACCTTCTCAAGTAGGCTAACTTTCCTTGGAGACTTTTTAACTCATGAATATCTCGAGGTTCAGGCATCTTTGATATTGCATCGACTTTGGCTTGATCAATTTCAATTCCTCGATGTCTCACAATAAAGCCAAGGAACTTGCCGGAAGTAACTCCGAAGGCACAATTCAATGGATTCATCCTTAGTTCATATCTTCGGAGTAACTCAAACACCATCCTTAAGTCTTTCAAATGATCACCCCTCTTCCTCGACTTTACTACCAAATCATCAACATAACATTCAACATTTTTATGGAGCAAGTCAACAAAGATATTTTGCATAGCCCTTTGAGATGTGGCGCCAGCATTCTTTAAACCAAATGGCATCACTTTGTAGCAATAAATACCTTTTGGCGTGCGAAATGCAGTGAGTTCTTCATCTTTTGGTGACATGCGGATTTGATTATATCTAGAAGAACCATACATGAATGACATTGCCTCATAACCAGTGGTGGCATCAATCATCAACTCTGGAATGGGAAGAGGAAACTCATCTTTAGGGCATGCAATATTGAGATCTCTAAAGTCAACGCAAACTCGAATTTGACCATTCTTCTTCCTCACAGGAACAATACTTGAAACCCATGTAGGATACTTGACCTCACAAATAAAGCCTGCCTCAATGAGTTTGTTAACTTCATTTTCTATCAACGGAATCAAGTCTGGTCTAAAACATCTTTGAGCTTGTTTAACTGGACGAGAACCATTTTTGACTGCCAATTCATGGACCGCTACTCTAGGATTTAATCCAGGCATTTCTTTGTAACTCCAAGTGAATACATCTCTATATTCTTAGAGTATATTCATGTAAGCGACTTCTTTATCAATTTCTAGAAACGCACTCAAGTAAGTTGGCTTCGGATCTTCATCAGTGCCAATGTTAACTTCCTTCAAAGGATCTATTGTGATCTTTACTCCTTCAAGTTCTATAGGAGCATCTTTAGCATCTTCCTCTTCCACACGATCATTGTCATTGACTGATATATGACAACATGAGACAATATCTTCTACCTCTTCCACAATCTTCTTTTGAGGCAAAGAATCGTACTCATTTTGGATTGTAACATGATTTAAGGAACCTACACTTTCTTCATCTTCCTCGCGCTCTTTGGTGTAAACCACAGTATGAACCTTTGCCTTGAGTTCCTATTTACACGAAACCATAAGTTCCACTCGTCGCCTCATCCTAGAAGGAATCAAACTTCTGAAATCCTTTCGAATCAAATGTGAAGTAGGCTTTGTAACTTTCAAATAACTTCTCAGGTTCTCGTTATTATTCTTCAGAGGACCTAACCTCTTAAACACAGAAATTCTTGATGTCGTTTCACCAAGTCGATCAAAGACAAAAGGCTTTTTATTGGGAGCAGTGACGTCATCTTCAAAAGTTATATGATTATTACTGTCCCTTCTTATGGAAATGAGAATTGGCGGCGGTTGGCTATAACCTAGGACTTCACGTGCTTTCCTAGTTGTATCTTCTGATGGGAGTTTCCCTAGCGCTGATGGCTCGCTAGGGTTGTATCCTGCCTTCACAAATAACTTGTAGGCATTGGGATCAAAACCTTCTCTTGTGCGCTTTGTAGGGAGAGCCATATCTAGCACTTGATCTCGAGCGACTGACTTTTCTGGCAACTTTGCAGACAAATTTATTGCATCAATCCGTCTGATAGGAAGAGTTATCCCTCTTTATGCATTTTCTTCAAGGTTAGATGGTTGATCTTGTTTTTTCTTCTCTTTTGGAACATAGCAAAGCCTAGAAGTCTGCTTCTTCTTTGAAGACAGGATCTTCCCTTCATTAAGAATTGGACAAGAGTCTTTATTGTCAATTTTCACCTTCTCGATAGCTGCATCAATTATTTTACTTAAGATATTATCAATCTTGATTGATTTGACGTCATTGGATTTGACCCCTTTAACAACATAACTTCTCATATAGAATTTCACATCCGCAAAGTGTGTCTCCACTTCGGTGAAATGATTATCATCTGCAACTATCTTTCTTTCAATTCCACCTTCAAGATATTTCAAACATTGATAGTAAGAAGATGACACAATTCTATTCTCATGTACCCAAGGCCTGCCAAGTAATATGTTGTATGATGTCTTTGCGTCAATCACATGCATCCATGCGCTTGATCGCAAATCTCCCATGTGGATCTCTTATTTAATAGAGCCTATGGACCTCTGCCCGCCTTGATTAAATCCTTGTATCAACAGACAACTTTCACTAAGTCCCCAGGCGTGATGCCAAGCTCCTTCAATTTGTGGATAGGCAAAATATTGACTCCATATCCTTCATCTATTAATATTCTATATATATTCTTCTCTAGCACATGACCCACCATATACAAAGGACGATTGTGTAGTGCTTCACCAAATAGAAGATCGTTATATGTAAATGTGATTTTAGTATCACAGACATATGCTTCTTGGGAAGAAAGTTCAATAGACTTTTTCAGAAGATGAAAGAGACATCATTTCTGAGATTTCCCTTGTTTATTTTTCTTCTTCCCCAGGAGACACTTTTGGTGAGGATTCACTCGTTGTTCCTTCTTTTACAGTAGGAGACACCTTCATTGTTTGTTCTTTATCCACATTGAAACATGATGCCTCGACATTGCCTTGAGTAGACTTTGTGTTGAACGAGCTTGGCAAGAATTCCTCTAGAGTCACAAGACGTCGAGGTTTTTGGTAGTGATGCACTTCAACCTTTGCCCTTTTGGGGTGCTTGATTGATTTTTTCTTCTATAATTTCTTCACCATTTTTCCTCTAACCGGTTGCTCGGATAATTCTTTTCGTAAGCTTGACTTGTTGCGTCTTCGCCTAGTTACAAGAATCCAACCCTCATTACCATTTATGTCAAAGTCCTGGTCTACTGGCTCTTTTTCATGCTTTGCAGAGATATATATTTGGACCGGATCCAATGACCCAAACGTGATAGAGGTATTGTTAGAACTAGCCTTCTCATCATCAAGGATAATTTTATTTTTGTTTGCCAATCGCATCACTCTATCCTTAAAGACAAAACATTTTTCAAGAGAATGACTCACAAGTCTATGATACTTGCAATAATTTGGGTCATCAATTTTTCCAGCTTCATCGGGTCGCTTCATCTCTGGCAAGTCAATGAGCTTTAACTCAAGCAATTCATCAAAAATTTCAGAAACGTCGCAATCCAAGAAGGGATACTTTTTTCCTTACATCTCCCTTAGCGTCGACTTTTGATTTGAATGTGATTGGAAAGTCGTTCTCACATTTTGTTTTACGCCCTCATTCGTGGTGAACTTTGCGGGTGACAATTTACACTCATGGATTCTTCGTTGTCATTTCAGGGCAGAAACTTACTCCATCTTTTGGGTTCCTGCTTGTACCTTCCTTTGCGAGGATCATGGACAATAGTCATATCTTTTCCGGCATATGACATGCTCAACTCCATATCATGAGCGCGAGTAGCTAAATCCTCGAAAGATTTTTGTTTTATTCCTTGAAATATGTAAAGAAGCTCCCAGTGCATTCCTTGAATACACATTTCGATTACAGAAGCTTCACTAAGCCTGTCCTTGCAATTTAGGCTCGCGTTCCTCCATCGATTTATGAAATCTATGACCGGTTCATCCTTTCTTTGGCGATTATTCATGAGTTCTACCATGATCACCGTGCGCCTTGTGCTATAGAAGAGATTGAGAAACTCATGTTCTAGTTGCTCCCAACTATCAATAGAGTTAGGTTCGAGATCCGTGTACCAATCAAAGGCATTTCCTTTTAGAGAGTGGACAAACTGTTTGACAAGATATTCTACATATGTTCCAGCATTATTACATGTCTCCACGAAGTGCGCGACATGTTGTTTTGGATTTCCTTTTCCCTCAAATTGTTGAAATTTGGGAGGTTGATAACCAGCAGGCATTTTAAAGTTATCAATCCTAGCAGTGTATGGCTTAGCATACATATGAGAAGACTTGGTGGAGACTTCATACTTATCTTTGATAGTGCCTTCAATAAACTCCTTCAAGCGATCGAGTGGGATCATTCCTTTAGAAAAAACTAGCATCTCTTTAACAAACGGGGCTTTCTTAGCACGATCTTCGATTTCTTGAACTTCAATGCCCTTTCCAGGTGCATGGCTCGCATGTCCATCTAAAAGTCCTTCTATCCTGTCCATCAACTTGTCAATTCGAGATTCTTGGTGTTGTACATGATTCGTCAATCATTCAACCAACTTCGTCAGATTTGCGAGTTGTTCCTCAGGAGAGGAAGCAGCAGACACCATCGTTTGCATGATCATTGGAGATGCAGGAGAGTAACATGGATTGTCGTGTAAGTTAATTTTCAGTGGACTCACATTACGCGATATACGTGGAGATGATTCACAAGTTGAATTGCAGTTCTCCCTTGTGGTAGAGTTCTTGGAACCAGATTGCTCAAGTAGAGCCAATGTCTTTTTGATCTTTTTAGCCACACTACTTCCTCCTTCTAGAGAATTTGTTGAGGAACTTGATCCTTTTGGAGTCGAAGACCCAAAAACAGGGGTTGATGCAGACGACACTTGAAGCGTTTGTTGCCCTAGTATAGCAGCCTTGCTTCTCGTAACAACTCCAAAACTTCCAAAGGTAACTCCAAGGATGTCTTCAACTTCAGTAGAGAATTTGAAGCTAGTGACGTAAGAGGAGGTTGATCGAGAGTTGTTGTTCATGGAAGTCATCTTTATATTCTTTGACGTTTGAAAAGTTGAGATGAGAGGTAGAGACGGTCCCACTGGCCGTGCCAGAATTTGTAGACAATAAATTCGCGTCGAGAAAACAATAATCAAGAACGGAAAATTATAGAAACAATCAATTTTATTATTTCAAATGCGAGTGTTACAATCTCTATAATTCCTATGAATTCGCCTTTTCAAATATAAATTCAAGGGTTCTAAAGCTTGTTCTTGAATCTATGATGAACTTGAACTCTATCTTGATCTGGACTTTTATTTGAATTCAAGGGCTTCAAGCTTGTTCTTGAATTCGGTGGTCTTAATCTTGATCGTTCTTGAACTTGAATGCTTGAATTCTTAAACTTGTAGCTTTATAGAGAACTAAATGGCGTTTGTACCACAGAGTTTCGCTAGCTTCTTGTTTAGAAATTTTTATGTCCCTTTTCTGAATTATGAGGACCTCTATTTATAGTTTTAGAATAGAGGAGTTGCGATTGGAATAGTATTCCGTTCAGCCAATCAGATTGAAGTGACATGGCATTTGGGCTTTATGGAGCGGGCTTGTCATCTTTGACACATGTCATGATTCTATTGGTTTTCTTATTTGACTTGGCATGCCAGATCATCTGCACACGTGGCGCCAAGATGGGCTCTAGAATGAGATGAGATTGGGTTTAACGAATTGGGTTCATCCAATGTAGCCCAAATCAATTAATTTAGACTTTAATAAAATCCATATTTATTGGACTTAAATATTTAACTCAATTATATCAATCCCCAATATTTATTTGGATTAATATATTTATGAATTCAATATAATTGGAATCATTTTATAAATTTATATTTATTAAATTTTAAATGATTACAGATGCACTTGGTAAATGATAGTACATTTTAATAGTTATAACATGAATTGACAACATTTTGCTCGTTTCTTAATTGCTCCAACATTCTGCCAGTTTTAGATTTTGGAGAATGAGTAAATGGGTTAAGGAGATTTGGGAGAATAGGGTTGGGTTATTTTTAATGAGATTGGGTTAAAATAAAGAAATAAGATTTTTTTTTAAAAAAAAATTAGGTCTATTAGGGTCTATCCGTCTAATGAGGGGTAAATTTGGTGAAATTAATAACGGGAGGGGTAAAATTAACTTCATTTTAAAAGCGAGGGTAAATTTAAACAATAAATCAAAGTTAGAGGGTATTTTTGACCCTTTTTCCTTTCTTTTACATGATTTTTCGGGTCATTACATTATCCACCACTAAAAAGTATGTTTGTCCTCGGATATAAAGAAAAAGAAGGAAGAATAATCAACACGACTAAAAGCCTGATATATCATTTTTAAAAGTCATATATCTCTCGAGTGATAACCTCATATTTAGGACCATTCCATCACGATCAACTACTAAGAACTGAACCTTCAAATCATAATTTGACAGACCTATAAATCAGGAGTTTTACCAAACCACAAACTAACACATGAATTTATTATGAATTGAAACCATCTAAACCACAACACAACCATCGAGAGAAACCTTTTCCTCACATAACTAAGATAACATTCTAAATTGATATTGGCTATAACTAGAAGGGAACTTGCACCAACTACCACACACTTAAAATGCATAAACCATCGCAAATCTTATCAAGATTTCCTTTTCACCAAACAACCTTTTCATGAGCTTAAGTTATAAAAAATCTAATGATTAGACTTCTGGGAAATAAAACTTATCTAACTCAAATAAGAACAAAATCAAGTAACCACCTAATAAGCGGTACACCTCAATATGCAGAACCTCTAGATATTCCCAAAAGCTCTTCTATAAGTTCTAATAGAAAAGGTTGTGTGTGTAGAACTACTGGTATACTTCAACCTTCTCAAACAACACCAAATTTATCATAACTGAAATGACCAAGTCTGTCCAAGGATCCTACCCTATCAAGAGGACATAAGAGGATTGGTACATCTTTTCCACCACTAGGGATTCACCCGTAGATATAGAAACATACGCGAGCAAATATATAATGAATCATACTCCAAATCATGTTGAAACGAAATAGGTGGTTGATACGCTCAAACTTACTTCTCAAATAAGAAGTAAAGCGGTCGTGTAAAGTAAGTAATCCAACTAGTGAGGTTGGGATCGTTCCCACGAGGAAAATAGTCTAGACTTAACGTCAACCTATTATTACTATTGTTTGGTCAATGACTTCCTTGGAAAGTAAAAATATAAAAAGGGGCGTTTCTATCTCTAAATAAGTGAAAATAAATAACGAACTTGAAAGAGACACTTAACAGCTTTGAATGTTGGGTCTTAATCAATTAATCAAAGTAACTAGGGCTTACGTGTTCCCCACAGGTTCATAACTTGATAACTCTAACTATAACAATTCTTTCCTAGTATCTTGCATGCAAAGTGATAAGTTATGTATTTCTAAATCCTTAGTCCGGCATCTAGAAAATCTCACTCCGCACCTTGGTCCGGCTACGTGTGTTGCTATCCTAACCCTTATCCTTATCTCATATTAAGCATCGTATTCGATATTTGACTAAGTTATTACCTCGTACCAATCAATACTAGCCTATTAGATAGTATACACTAAATCTATGTTAGTAATTCTTTTCCTATTATCTACCTCCTTGGTCCGGAAAGTAGCATTAGGCGAGATCAAACGTTGGCCAACCGTTAAAAAGACTTCTAAACGAAAGAATCATTAATACATGCAAGACACTATTCTAGAATTGTTATTTTAGTTAGGGTTTATCTCATTATTTGCCTATGGTTCCCACAAACCTAGTTATGGAGTTTAGTTACTCATAGCCATAAACACAATATTCAAATCGATTAAATAAGAATTCATGTACTTACTTCAATGAGAAAGAATAAAATCCGAAAGTTTGATTAATTAATCTCCAAAAATCAATAGCAAGAATCTCAAAATCTAACGCTAATACACAAATTCTAACAATATGATGTCTAATCTAGCAGAATCTAACCACAAAACGAGGTTTTTCGAACTATTTATAAAAAATAGAAACCTAATTAAACAAGGACTCTGTTTGCTGGAAATCTGCCAAAACGCGGCTGGGTCGACGGACCTCGCGACGGATCGTCGTGTTCATGATGGACCGTCATGGAATCCGTCGTCCCATACTTATGCAATTTCTTCTGCTGCTCTCTTCATTCCCCTCGACGGCAAGTACGACAGACCATCATAGGCACAATGTTCCGTCGAGGGTCTTCGTTTCAAAACACTTCAACTCTTGGAATCTGGGTACTGGGATCACTTCTCTAAACTTCATGACGAACCTGCAGGATGGACCGTCATAGACACGACGAACCGTCACAAGCTTCGTAACTCCACACTTGGTCGGACTTCCCCATCTTCCTTCAGCAGCTGCACTACACTGCCACCTACGGACCGTCACAAGCACGACGGACCGTCATAAGCTCCGTAGGTGGTCTCTTCTGCATTTCTTCGCTCAAAATCTCTGCATTCAGCTTTGGACAGATTTCCTGCAAAACAAAGAGAAACTTATATAAAAACTAGCACAAAAAGACTTTCGGACACATAAACTTAAGGAAAAAGTATTAATTATACCGTGAAACCACGGTATATCAACACCCTTAACTTAAATTTGTTGTTTGTCCTCAAGCGACGCACTATGACTCACTACACAATCTTTGTACAATAGTATCCATGTTTTATCCTTTGCATTCATTTGGCTATCAATCCTGATTAATCTCATCAAATCTATGCATGCTATCACTATTAGGCTTGAATTTTGTGGGATTAGAACATGACACAGACTCACCATGCACTAACACCTATCCTCTTCAATTTCTCACCGAGGTGCTAACAATTTCGGTATTGCAACTAGTGTCCTCACTTCAAAACAAAATCCTCATTTTTCACACAATGATTTAAGTTTGAGTATATGGATTACTTTTCAACACTCGCTCTCAGAACAAAGTCACACTCATTCATACCTATTGCCATAAGCTTGCCCTTATTTTCACTGCCTTAAGTTCGCTATACAACCCTTAGGATCACGATAGGACTTTCTTAGCTTGTAACATAGGCTCAGAGTCAGGTAGGGTATATTTAGGTATACATTAGTGACTTTTTGCCCTCCTTGATATATCGGCTAAACCTTCCACTTTCTATCACTTTATCTCGCCTAGTTTCTCCTATTCTTTCACCTTGCTATTTCCCCTTCTTTCTTCATTTGTGTAAGTGACTCTTTTCTTTTCTTTTTTTTTTGTTTGTAATTCTTGTATATTTCTCTTTTTCTTTACTTTTATTTCAACGAGTTCTTAAGTCACTTTACTTTTGTTCTTTCTCTCTCTTTGTTCTTTCAACCCCACTTTCCAGAGCATTTCTCAACACAGACACCCTCATTTGCCATGAGTCAAGGTACACAATACCCAAAGTTGGGTCAGGGACATAAAGAAGGTTGTTTATGCATTAGCCACCCTCAACTTATGCTTTTGGCATAAGTTGAGGTGCACATGTCCAAGGAGGGACCAGGGCCAACATATTGTTCCTAGAAAAGATCAGTTGGGGTGAAAAAGAAAGGTCTAATTTTAAGCTCAGATTATTTGGATCAAAGAAGGATAAATTTCATTTGGTTTCTTTTATTTAGGCTAGAAATGGGCTATCTTAAATAAGGTCCTATGATCCTTTCCTAATTTTCTGTTACAGCTTACTTTTAGCAGGACTAACCAGGCAAGTTCTAGCTCAGTATCAATAGTGGACTATTCAAATTTCCTCACACTCACTTGACATCTCACCACTATACCAGATTATCAGACACCTAGTTTGAATTGAAGACTTAGGGTAATGCAATGGTGTAACTCTATTTCATGCTTAGAGCCACACAATTATCAGTTACTATGCCTAGTCATGCATCATTTTCCAGTTTTATCAGGATATCATTTTAGCCATCATGCTTCAAAGTTAAACTATGTAAAAAATATATAAACATGCCGGTTCAACAGAAAAAGTAATCAGTCTTTTGGGGAAAAAGAACACAGGCAAGAAAACCTCAAAAGAGGATAGTGAGTTGGGCTACTCAGACTTCACCCTAACACTCACTTTCCATTTACCCCACCCCCCAAAAAAAAGCATACAATTGTCCCCAATGCATAAAAAAATCTAAAGATTAGAGTGGTAGGTGAAGCAAACCTGTGGCGCAAAGCGCCGTCGATCAGCAAGGTGGTGGGTCCGGTTCCCCGGAACCCACGTCCTCTGCAATCTAGACACCCTCGGTGGTGTCCTCAGCAACAACTGCACCATCAGTAGTGCCTCCTGCTATCTCTACAGTGCGGGAGCTAGACGCCCCAGCCGCTAACTGTGATGCTCTGATCTGGTGTGCCTCCTCCTCAACAAGTGAGGCTCTCCTCGCAGCCTCCATCTCTCGGCGCTCCTTCTTCCTTGCACACGCCTCATCCTCTGCTCGACCCCTACGCCTCTCGGCACTCTCTCGAAGGGGAGGTGGTGGAATTTCTGAAGTAGCAAACAGGGCCGCCAGTACAGTGACCTCAGCAGGCTCGACAGAAGGGGCCTCAGACTTCGGCACCCTCGCCTCTAGGATCGTGTCGATATCTGCACGAAGACTGTCGACTGCAGCCTAAAGAGTCGACACATTCACCGGAGGGGCTAGTAAGGCTAACACTCTCAACTCAAAGGCGTCCAGGCGCTGGTTAACCTCAGCAATCTTCCTCTCTGTAAACTGCTGCACTTTCCTCTCTAGACGCTCTTCAGACTCAGTAATTGACTTCTGCATCCACGGCTGGATATGATGCAGAAGAGTGGACATTTGTGCCTCTAGTTTTTGGACCCTAGCAAGCGGGACCAGTGCCAATAGAGGGGTTGTGCGAGAGGAGCTCGGGGCTGTGCTACTACTCGGGATAGACTCGACCGGGGTAGTGTCAGTGGACGCCTGTGTAGCTGTGCGAGCCTGGGCTACCGTATCCGCAAGATCATCAGCAAGGGGGGCAGCTCTGGACGGGGCCCTCTGCGTGGATCCAACTCATTGGCCTTGTCTCTGATGAGGCCGACGTCAACAGTGCCCTGCGGGGTCTTCAGCTGATCTACGTGCCATATAGGCAAACCTGCGGACCTACAAAGGGCAAAGATCATGCACGGGAAAGGGTAGGTAGTAGTGACCTTGAATGCCCTCTCGTGCATGACTGCCTGGAGAAGCCATGCGAAGTCCACCTCGAATCCTGCTATCATCGCCGCCATCAACACTGCTCGATCCCAAGTAACGATGTTATCAGCAGCTGTGGGGGAAAGGCAGTGACGGACAAGCAGCCACAAGAACTTTGCTGTGAACGTGAGGTTGGCCTTCTTGATGGCCCCCTTCGGCTCAGTCACCCAATCGGCACCCTCTCCATCTACTGATAGGTGCAGGGCCATCCACATCTTGGTGGTCTCTCTCATTGATGGCTCGCGCAAGAACTGGCCATCCTTCACTATCTGCCAGCGGTAGTCAAAATCGGCAGTGGGGGGGTCCGAGTAGCATCAACACTCTCGCCGTATAGAATCCGGTGGATGGCTGGTAGGGAAATGTCAACCTGCACGCCCCAGACTCGGACCTGCTCTAGTGGGGCCTTTTTAGCGGGGGCAGCCCGCCTATCGATCTGTGATCGGAGAGTTGCTACGTAGGATGCGTAGAACTCTCGGACCATTTCCTCGTTGTATTGTCCCAACAGACGTGCTGTCCACGCCAAGCGATGCCTGGTGAAGAGGTTTTGGATCTCAGGCATCGTCTGGAGACTCCCTGTAAGTACCCGCCGCTCCAAAGTGAGTGTTCCAGTCATCACTCATTTATCAGCCAGGAACTTGGCGTCGGAGTAGACTTGAAACTGGACGTCGACACACCACCGGTTTGGCTGGTCAGAGGCTGGGGTGGGGACCTGAGCTGGTGTGCCGGATGTAGAGTCTGAATTGTCAGCCTCATCAGACGAGGACGACGCTGCAGCGGTGGCGGGTGCAGGAACCTCAGCAGAGCCAGAGGCTTCCTCGGACCATGATACTCCTAAGGAGCCAGACGCTCCTTCCTCATTTGTGGCCAACCCAGAGGGTGTGCCGGTCAGTGTGCGCTCCTCATCAGACTAGGAGGCAGTGACTATGCCAGACGCCACCTTTTTGGGTGTGGCTCTTGGAGCACGTGCAGCACGGGAAGGTGTGGAAGTGCTTGGGGGCACATACTGAGGGTCACGCTCATCATCAGAGCCGATGACCATGCAGGAAGACGAGGCGACAGACTTTGATCGCCCGCGTGCGTAGATTCGGCCTTGCTTGGGTGCCATAGTAGATAGTACCTGCAAAGGATCAATATTAGTACGAGTAGTGGCAAACAAGACAAGCGAGACCATACGAAATAAAACATTAAAAATAGTATGTCATTGCTGTAGAAACAGTGACACACGACGGGCCTGGTGACGGCTCGTCGTGACTATGACGGACCGTCGTGAGGTCCGTCGTGTTTTACTTGGGCTATGTATATACAGAGAACCCTGAAGGAGAGTCTCTGACTAGCACGACGGCATGTGCAGGACGGACCATCACAGGTACGACGGCCCATCGTATATGTCCATCGTAGGACACTTGAGAAAAATATGGAGACCCTTAGGAGAGGGGTCTCTGGCCGTCATGACGGTCGTGCAGGACGGCCCGTCGTAGATACTACGGTCCGTCGCATGTGTCCGTCAAAGGACACTTAGAAAAATAAGAGACCCTTAGCAACAGGGTCTCTGACAACCAGAACGGTTGTGCAGGACGGACCGTCATGAATACGACGGTCCGTCACATGTGTCCGTTGGGGAACACTTGGTAAAAAATGAGAGACCCTTAGAAACAGGGTCTCTGACAACCGAAACGGTTGTGCAGGACGGTCCGTCGTGAGTAGGATGATCTGTCACATATGTATGTTGGGACAGGGTGCTAGGGCTTTGGCAACGGACCCTGCGACGGTCCGTCGTGGGTACGACGGTCCGTCATCGGGGTCCCGTTCTGAGTGACAGTGACAAAACTAAGGGTACCCTAAGCATCCCCGATGAACCCACATCGACCTTGTAGTGTTTTGGACCTACATGTGTCTAATCCAACTACCTAGGAAACTAGCAATGCAACAGCACCTATGTCCAGGGTTGTAAACATGGCAATTTCAAACATTTGTAACCTAGGTTAGGCAGAATCATCTAAAGTAAACAAAATACAATGAGGAACTAAGCTTAATACTAACTAGTAAAGACAAATGCAAGATAAATGAGTATAAATTAGAGACACATACCTTAGAAATGGAGAAAAACAAATGCACAAGTACTCGGTGGCAAGGTAGACACTCACAGTAGCAGTTTCCACTAGTAGATAAACACTTTAGGGCTTTGGAGAATTGTGAGGGGGGGCAATGATTGGTGGGAGGGAATGTGGAAGTTGAAAAGAGAGAGGGATGGAGAAGTAATGAAGTAATGGGGTGAAATGAGGTGTTAGGGAGTTTAAACGGTCTGATTTTGGAAAAGGGTCAAGCAAGGTCGAGTCGGGTATACCTCATTAATCACGCGACGGTTCCCCGACGATCGTCTGTCACAGTTGTGACGGTCCTTCGTTGGTTCCGTCGTGTGTGCCCTAGTTTCAAAATGACCGAAAAACGTACCTGGTACGACCGATGCACATGACGGTCCGTTGCAGGGTCAACGGTCCATCGATATGTCTATCAGTGACTGCTGCAGAGTAATTTTCTGCAGAATTTCCTGGTGATGTGCCTGCAAATTTAAAACCCATTAGTAAAAAAATGCTACCATTACTAAAAATACGATAAGTATTGGGTTGCCTCCCAACAAGCGCCTGATTTAATGTCGCGGCACGACTGGGTACCTTGATTACTCAGACTTCATCAAGATGGTATGTCTCTATCACTTCATTCCACGATGCTTTATGCCCAAAATAGAGTTTTATTCTATCTCTATTCCTCTTAAACAGCACTCCCTCCTTGGCTTTTAACTCAACTGCTCCATGAGGTAATACTTGGGTAATCAAGTAAGGGCCAGTCCATTTGGACTTGAGCTTGCCCGGAAGACAAGGTGACCCAGAACTGTCTACAAGCACCAAGTCCCCAACCATAAACTCTTGTTTTGCAGTTTTTTGTTCATTCACCTTCTTCATCTTTTCCTTGTGGGATATGGCAGATACCGATTGGAGCTCACCACTCTGACTCATGGTCCTACAAATGTTGAAGGTCGCTTCTTCATTATTAAACCGAAATGTCATCTGTCCCTTCTCCATATCAACTAAGGCTCTACCTGTAGCAAGGAATGACCTCCCAAGAATGATAGGCACTTCAAAATCGACCTCACAATCAAGAATAACAAAATCAGCCGGAAAGATGAATGACTCCACTTTTACTAGCACATCATGGAGTATCCCAATAGGCCGTTTCACTGTCCAATCAGCCATCAGTAGCCGCATCCCAGTGGGTTTTGGATCCCCCAAACCCAACTTCTTGTAAATTGAGAGGGGCATGAGATTTATGCTTACCCCCAGATCACATAATGCTTTCACAAAATGTAATGACCCAACTGTACAAGGAATAGTGAACGCACCCGGATCTTCTTTCTTTTGTACTAGGGATCTTGTAGCAATAGCACTGCAATGCTGCAATCTATCATAATCCTCAAAAGTGATCGATCTTTTCTTGGTGACCAGATCTTTCATAAATTTGGCATAACCGGACATTTGTTCTAGAGCTTTTACCAAAGGGACATTGATAGAAAGTTGCTTCAACATTGTTATGAAGCGCCGGTATTTACCATCCTCGGTTTTTTTCACTAATCTCTGAGGGAAAGGTGGTGGTGGCCTAGGCATGGGGATTACCTTCTAGGTACTTTGCATCTTTTCCATTACTTTCCTCTGCTTCATCACTACCCTTTTCCACATTATCATTATCCTTTCTCACATTTTCCTCAGTAGATGGCATAGGTGGGTCAATGGTTTGCTTACCACCCCGAGTAGTGATTGCCATACAGTGCGCATCATTCTTTGGATTTTGGACAGTGTTGCTAGGAAGAGTGCCCGGTTGCCGTGTGTTCACTGTCGCAGATAATTGGGTCATTTGCAACTCGATCTGCTTAATCGAAATTGCATGTGTATCAACTTTTTGCCCAATACTAGCTAAGTCACCCCTTAACTCTTTGATGTGCTCATCACTAGCATCGAATCTCCTCATCATTTTGTGCAACATATCCTCAACTCGCGCCATACTATCTCCACCATCCCTAGGAGTGACTTCACGATTTTGGGGAGGGACATAGGGCCCATTCCTATCATTTCTGTTACCGTAGTTACCCTTGTTGAAGTTGTTGTCGCGATTACCATCTCGGACATAATGACCCTCACGGTTGTAATTACCATAGTTCCGACCTTGGTTCCCTTGACCTTGGCACCAATTATCCTGATTTGCGTCTTGGGCGCTTGGTCGGAAACCCCCCATCTGCTCATTTACTGCATAAGTGTCCTCCGCATAATAGAATTAATCATTAAGAGGTGGTGGTTTAGCCAAGTAGTTGACTGCATTTATCTTTTCTGCACCCCCAGTGACATGTTTTAGTACCAACCCAAGCTTAGTTCTCATCTGAGCTATTTCTTCACGGATCTCATCTGTGGCTGGGTTGTGAGTGGACTGCACTGCGAAGGTGTTTCTCCCAGTATAAGACTCCTAGTACTCCAAGCTTTGTTATTTCGGGAGATTTTCTCTAATTTTTCAGCAATCTCAGCAGAAGGGCATTCTCCATAAGATCCGCCTGCTATAGTGTCCAAGACTGCTTTGTTGTTATCATCCTGTCCCCAATAAAAATATTCCTTCAGTGACTCATCATCTATACGGTGATTTGGAACACTTCTCAAGAATGAGGTGAATCTATCCCAAGAACTACTAACTGACTCTCCTGGTAGTGCCACAAATTTGTTCACTCTGTCTTTGTGGTTTAGTTTGTTTGAGACCGAATAGAAGAGTTCCAAGAAAACATCCCTTAATTGGTTCCAAGTGAAGATGGAGTTGTATGGGAGCTCAGTGAACCATATAGCAGCCTCTCCCGTCAGTGAGAGAGGAAACACTCTGAGCCCTATCACATCTAGATCCAAATCAGGCCTCCCCACACAACTTTTACACACTGCCCTTACCTTAGCTATATGGGCATGTGGATCCTCAGAAGGTAGCCCTAAAAACAAACCTTTGGCAGTGAGCATTTGCATCAGGCTACTAGTTACCACAAAGGTGTGGCCTGTGGGTAGAGAGGGCAAAACAAGTGGCCCATCCGAGTCTGCTATGTTATCATACCCTCTGTAGTATACTTGGGACCGTGGAATGGGATTTTGTCCCCTCTGTTGATGTTCACCCGGTGCATCGGGTAACATATGACCATGAATATCCAACGGAGCTGGGATGTTCTGGTTTGGATCTTCATCATTTATTCCCAGTTTTGATTCATATTGCGCAGTGTACGCTCTAGCTCGTGATCGTAGGGAAACAAGGGTTCTCCTCCTCTCCGTGTATTTGGCATACAAGGAGGATAGTTCTGAAAAGTAATCAAAAACAATAAAACAAAGTAAAATCAAGAAAATATCAACGAAACTATAGTAATACGTTCAAGTTAATCTAAAAGCTAATTTCCTCGGCAGCGGCGCCAAAATTTGATACGCTCAAACTTACTTCTCAAATAAGAAGTAAAGCGGTCGTGTCAAGTAAATAACCCAACTAGTGAGGTTGGGATCGTTCCCATGAGGAAAATAGTCTAGACTTAACGTCAACCTATTATTACTATTGTTTGGTCAATGACTTCCTTGGAAAGTAAAAATATAAAAAGGGGGGTTTCTATCTCTAAATAAGTGAAAATAAATAACGAACTTGAAAGAGACACTTAACAGCTTTGAATGTTGGGTCTTAATCAATTAATAAAAGTAACTAGGGTTTACGTGTTCCCCACAGGTTTATAACTTGATAACTCTAACAATAACAATTCTTTCCTAGTATCTTGCATGCAAAGTGATAAGTTATGTATTTCTAAATCCTTGGCCCGGCATGTAGAAAATCTCACTCTGCACCTTGGTCCGGCTACATGTGTTGCTATCCTAACCCTTATCCTTACCTCATATTAAGCATCGTATTCTATATTTGACTAAGTTATTACCTCGTACCAATTAATACTAGCCTATTAGATAGTATATACTAAATCTATGTTAATAATTCTTTTCCTATTATCTACCTCCTTGGTCCGGCAAGTAGCATTAAGGCGAGTTCTAACGTTGGCCAACCGTTAAAAAGACTTCTAAACGAAAGAATTATTAATACATGCAAGACACTATTCTAGAATTGTTATTTTAGTTAGGGTTTATCTCATTATTTGCCTATGGTTCCCACAAACCTAGTTATGGATTTTAGTTACTCAAAGCCATAAACACAATATTCAAATAGATTAAATAAGAATTCATGTACTTACTTCAATGAGAAAGAATAAAATCCGAAAGTTTGCTTGATTAATCTCCAAAAATCAATTGCAAAAATCTCAAAATCTAACACTAATACACAAAGTCTAACAATATGATGTCTAATCTAGCAGAGTCTAACCACAAAAACGAGGTTTTTCGAACTATTTATAAAAAATAAAAACCTAATTAAACAAGGACTCTGTTTGCTGGAAATCTGCCAAAACGCGGCTGGGTCGACGGACCTCACGACGGATCGTCGTGGTCATGATGGACCGTCATGGAATCCGTCGTCCCATACTTATGCAATTTCTTCTGCTGCTCTCTTCATTCCCCTCGATGGCAAGTACGACAGACCGTCATAGGCACAACGGTTCGTCGAGGGTCTTCGATTCAAAACACTTCAACTCTTGGAATCTGGGTACTGGGATCACTTCTCTGAACTTCATGACGAACCTGCAGGATGGACCGTCATAGACACGGCGGACCATCACAAGCTTCGTAACCCCACACTTGGTCAGACTTCCCCATCTTCCTTCAGAAGCTGCACTACGCTGCCACCTACGGACCGTCACAAGCACGAGGGACCGTCATAAGCTCCTTAGGTGGTCTCTTTTGCATTTCTTCGCTCAAAAATCTCCGCATTCAGCTTTGGACAGATTTCCTGCAAAACAAAGAGAAACTTATATAAAAACTAGCACAAAAAGACTTTCGGACACACTAAACTTAAGGAAAAAGTATTAATTATACCGTGAAACCACGGTATATCAGTGGTCCCATAAGAATATACAGAATCAAAGTCCAATAACACTAGATACTTCTTCTATCTTGTCCATTTAAATTATTTCCATTCATCTTACTACATCCCTTAGTGTGTTTTTTTGCTATCCATAATCAACTAGTTTGATCGCTATTACAATATTACACATACTCGACATGTCAGACATTACATACTCTCACAATACTCCACTAAAGCCAACACTTTTAATGCTAACAAAAATCATAACCACAGTAGTCATTTACCTTACTCTCAAACCGCCACTAGTATCAAAGTCTTCTTAACACACATTATCGCCTCTAAACTTTAAAACTATGGCGCTCTCTCTTTCTATTTATGCATTCCATGACAGATTCGTGTAACACCTAAGTCTAATAGAACTAGTTCCAAATTTGAGAATATTTTTCCATCGAGTTACAACAATTGAAGCACACTCAACGTCACTCTACACAATCTTTCACATACCGAATTTCAACTAATATTCAATTCCATGATATACCTCATACCAACACTTCAAAAAAAATGGTCACTCCAATAATTTAGTATACTATAAACTAATAACTTCTACTTACCATCAAATGTTAATGTAATGTATCATAATAGTATATGCAATGTCATTAATAAAATAGTTTCAATCCCCTAAAATACTCTATAAACATAAAGAACTGTAGGCTCATACCATATCACATCCATAAGTCACCTACCATAATTTGAACACTCTAGCCCCACATACAATAATAAAGAAATCATCCACGCATCTCTATTTGTCACACAAATTAAAACTCAATCTTCATAAAAGTATATGATAAACCCCTAGTAAGTCTATGTAAAACCAAATTTACATCTCATAGTCATATCTGCGCTCATAAGTGAAAATTCATACAACATTCAACTTCAAACCCTATGTTCATATGAGAGGTCTTATTCCTTCCCTTTAATTGAATTCTTTCAATGATTCAAATTTCAATCACCGTTAAATCTTCTATTCACTTGTTTTTTTTCTTTCGTTGACTCGCTTTCCAATCTTATCATTTGATCAACAGCTCATGATATTTTAAACCAAAACTTTAAGAGAAGTACTTTCTTAGGCCCTTTAAAAATCAAAGTAAGAGCTTTACGATCCAAACCATGCACAAATCTTTCCAATTACTCAATACACCACACACTTAATTATTTCCAATCTTATCAATCTATATCTTGACACGACCACAACCTAAACTAACCATTAAAATTTGAATTTTGAATGCAAATGTGCAACTTAATTCCTTTATATATCAACATTAGCTCATACCCTGAAGATTATTTTTTATGAATTCATGGATCTTAACTTGTCATTGATTGCTTTTCATCGATCTTATCATATCCTTCGCTAAAAATCGAACCATACTTATTATTAAACTCAAAATCACAAAAGAATTTATCATCATACTCAAGTCAAATGCATGTAGACTTCTTTTTAAAATCGTATCCAAATAAATTTTAACTGATATAAACGATATGTAATACTATCACCATAACCATAGCAAAACAGATGGAACCACGTGTCCCTAAACCAAATTCTCAACCATATAAAGATAAATTTTTTTGTTGCAATCAGAGTAAATATCATTGTTCTCAATCGCCTCTTTTGAAAGCCTAAGCTACTTTACACTAACCCTTTCCATGTATAACTCTAGCTCCTTTTAATTTTATTCAAACGGTGTCTCAGAACCTTCTATAATTTTTTATGCAATCAATCTACTCATCAAACAGTAACAAACCTGAGACTTAAATACTCACAAGTCATCATTATAATACAAAATTTGTTAAACTAACAATCCTTATTTCATAAGTGCATCTCAATTACAATCCATGACGAACTCTTAATACAATCATGCTCAGCTAGCTCTTGACATCACCACGAAGTAAATCTTTTATAAATATGACACCTTAAATTCAATAACACCAACAAAAAATCAAAGGGCTAATTCAATCTTATATGTCTTTTCTTACTAAAATCTTCAATTACTTCACACAAGTATACTCTTTGAATCTTCCTCTACCCATTCATTCTAGAATATTTCCATTTAATTGGAGCTTATGATAAATCACCACCGATTATTTAGAATCCTAAGGATACACTTCATAACCTACGCACACATTAATATCATACCAAAGATTCACCACTAAGATTTCCCTCAAAAGTAATGCTTAACTCATTCTTCTGTAGTAACAACCTAGTTGGTTTCTCAAACATGAATGAGACATTGAACTTTATTGCATGATCATGTGATACAATTGATAATTTCTTATGTAATTATTATGCACACTTAAAAATCAACATATTCGTGCTCATATGCCACTAGTACCAAATCGTGAAAGTCTGTTACATCCACCACTAGAACACATAGTACCTACCGAGAAGATCATATCCAAATAGGTCATACATTTCTACCTATAAAATAGTTGTAAAATATTACGAAATTAGTTATGTCTCTAGCCCAAACTATATGTATTCTTTCATAGGTCAAGTCAATATCAAAAGTAACAAACTCCATAACTCTAACCAAGTAAGCTTTGATACTATTGTCGATTTTAAATTACATGTCCATTACCTAGTCATCCATTTACTCATTCCACTTCCAATTGTTAAGCCACTCTAAATATCGTACATACCGCACAAGTACGATTCAGTTTAACTAACCTTACACAATCCCTTCAAATTGTTAAACAATATAATCTAACCGCACATCCTTTCCATCAATATATTACTTCCACCTTAATATCAGATCTAACATTCAAACCATACACGATATCAACTATTTATGCGAGGAACCACGCACGAGTAATCACTATAACTGAGAGTGAATGAAGTGAAATGATAAGAATGAAATTGTACCAAGGACGCACGATAGAGATTCAAAAAGAGAAGATTTTTCCTAAAAGTCACTATAGCCTTTTGAAGATAAGTGCAGACGTCTCCGTACCGATCCTCGAGACTCTACTTAGACTCGAATTGTACACACGTGAGACCTATGAATCTAGGGCTCTAATAGCAAGTTGTCACGACTCAAAAATTGACATGATGACACTCGTCTTATCCCACCAAGACATGTCAGCCTAAAACTCGACCATTACAATAAAATGCAAAAATCTCATACTTTACTCAAAAATACCCCAAAAATTTGATTTTCACGTGTACAAGCCTCTAAAGTATTACAATTGATTCAAAGAAAAATATAAGTTTCAAATGACATTTTTTCTCTAATAGAACAAGATCATAAATAGGAGTAGAAGGTCTGTTGTGATAACAAGCAGCTACCTCACAATTCTCAACAAAAAGCCTCGGACAAGGGGAAGAGAAATATCACAAAGGTCGGGGCTAGTAACCTACAAAAAATTATAGTAGCAAGGGGTGAGTTCCAAACCACACGGTACCCAACAAGTAAACTTCTAACCACAAGCTAAGGGGAAAAAATACGGGTACTCCTTACGCACCAACCGAATTTGCACAACTACAACCTGCATAAAAATTAGTTCAACCTAACAGTTCACAGTTTCAATTGCATCCAACTCTTAAAATCATTTTAACAAATTACACATCTTTAACTACAACTCAATACTCAAAAATCACAAACTTTCACAAAAAGGCACTCACAATATCAGCAACACACAAGATCAAGTTCATCCAATAGAGGTAATTAAATATCAAGTACTTCCCAACCACCTAACAAACACATAATCATCAAGAATGAAGAATGTCATGGGATGCAATATGATACCATCAAGTGATATGCCTCAGAATATCAATTTCTCTCTCAACCGTATATACATGATACTCCTCTGAAATACATCGAGAGTTCATGACTAATGGGGGACTCGTGAGGTCTATATACCGACACGGACGATCTCCACGTGTCTGTGCGGATGATCTCAACGCACTATCATAAATCAAACAAATTTGGCACGGACGATTTCCACGTGCCAAAATCATAGTCATAACTTTTCTATCGCATAGACGATCTCCAGGTGCCCAAATAATTATAACTCGATCTCAACACAGACGATCTCCACATGTTAGACATTTACTCATACGTAGTCTCATGTCAATACATGTGCACAATATGATATCAAATAAGGGAGATGATGAAACATCTCCATAAATCAAATGTCGCTATGACATACAATCACCTCAATTATCGCAATTATACGGGTTCGGTAAAGAACACAATCACACATAATAAATCAAATTAATAATATATTAGTTAATGCCCATATGTTTTGACATTCTCGAATCATAATCCGCATTCTATAGTAATAAACCTTCCCATTATAACAATGGTACTCGTACCATTTTCAACGTATCACATACAAATAAATAATCACATTTTCTTTTACTAACCCGTTTTATCATTAAAATTGATCAAGGTGGACAAGTCAACCACTCTAAATCTCATTACTCCCAAACAAATACCACAAGGAAATACACGCATTCCATACACTTAGCAAGATTTTATAATTCCACTTGCCTCAATAAATCAAGAATTCATTCCAAAACTTGAGCCTTCCCTTTCGTTGAAATTCCAAATCAATGCAATCTATTCAAATACATATTAACAATAAGATTTCGAAACTAACAACACCCATATAATATGTGTCTAGCTTAGATCCAATTCTCACCCTAATTTATGATAAAATTTCTAAATCTTTATTCCAATTATCATATCTACTCTCATATATTCAATTTTTTTAGATCTGCAGTTATGTTTCAATTCCTCCAATATCATGAATTTAATTATATTCATATAATATATTGCACATACTATTTAACAACACATCCCATCATCTCAAAACTTGAATCAAATATGAAAAATGACATTTACTTACGGGAAGATTACATTCTGCATATTCCTACAACATATAAATTTTCCCAACCCTTACCCTGTGATTAGCCTTAACCCATTTGCATTGTTTCTAACCATACACATTTGTCCATCAACAACTAAAAATGACCTTACGTGCCAAGAAACCCAATTCTTAATTTTAAATTATTTTTATCAAGGGAACCTTCCATCAACCCATGATAATATTAAATGATCATATGTTCATAAAGTCAAACACTGATTTCTTACATACATCAAAAACACGAGAACACTTGAATTCGTACTTGTACAAACGGGTCGATTTCTTTGGCTATAGAGTCTGCTGTCTTCTCTTCGGAAGTTATTTTTTTTCTTAAGAAAATATGAAGTAATGATATTCCTTTCCACTAATTTATTTTAATATATAGGTCCAGTGATAAAAGATCTTTAATAAATTATCATTTTAGTCCATTAAATATCGACTTATGCATTTATCTATTATTATTCATCAATTAATCAATTTAAGTAAATCGAATAATTTAAAATTTTAAAACTAACTTCACGGATTAATCAAAAATGACTCAGGACAACTATAATAATAATTTTTACAAAAAACATTTTTAGATGACTTTTCAGGTCATTACATCTTCTATCGAACAATGCATTTATTGAGCTAACATTTTTAGAGATGTCAATATTTTCATCAATTCAACTATACAACATCTTAATTTGAGAATTTTAAGTATAATTTAAATAAATAGAAGTTATAAAAAAATAGACGTTATGACTAATTAATTTGATGTGATTGTACTTTTTTATACAAATAAAACATGTATAATCAATTTACAAATCATTAAATAATGTCATATATTATTCAAATATGCCATAAGAATTATTCTTGAATACACTGATAAATCAATTGTTTATTGAATATAATTAATACACATATGAAGTGATATTTATATTCATTTTTATAAAAATATCTTTTATTGAATTTTTTTTTTTTGAATTTCTTATTTTAGTCTTAACTTTCTACCATATAATATTTGTATTTTCGATTAAAACTACAAAATTACAATTTAAAATTAACATCTCCATTTAAATTCAAATTAAAATAACCAAACAATGGAAAAGTATAGTTTCACTAAAGTTGAAAATTTTGACTTGAATTTGAATCAAATAGTTGATACAAAAAAAGGTAAATTGAATTGAGTTTCTTATTTCTTTTGAAAATTCTTCCTTAAAATAATTTTATAATTTGAATTATACGGTAATTGACACTTATCTTCACAATATTATTTTGTTTTTCAAAGATATATATATATATATATATATATATATATATATATATATATAATGACTTCTGAGTATAATACTACTATGAGATTTGAAGAGAGTGCATTTTTGACATATGGATTATAAGAAGAACTTTCTACAATATATGGATTTTTGACATACTCGAGTATACACAAATTTGACCCTCTCTAAAAGGTAGATAAAAATATTTTGAATTCATATAATTTTTATATTCTAATTCAAATTAAAAGTAGTAATCAATATTAAGAGTAGTCATAAATTTAACTAAACACTATTCTCCATGTTCCATATTAGTTGTCTATTTTTTTCTTTAATACTATGCTAAGTAATCATAAATAAACAGGATATTTTTTACTACTTTACACCATAATATTTTTTTATGTAAAACTTCATAAACTTGTTTACACTTTTAAAAAGAATTAATTGTAAGGTAAATTGAAAATATTTTAATGAATTTCTATATTTATATCATAAGTTAACAATTAATTTGAGATAACTATTTTTATTAATGTGAACAACTAAATGAGTTGATGATCTCTTTATCTTCACGAGATAGTGATAATGTCTAGATAGACCCTATTCTTTTTAGACCCCACTTATGTTATTATTATTGTTATTGGATAATTAATATGAGACATAAGAAGTGTACGTTATAAAATTTATTTTGAAAAGGCGAATAGATAACAAAACTATATATATATATATATATATATATATATATATATATATATATATATATATATATATATATATATATATATATATATATATAACAGTTGTTGTATTTGTTATATAATAAAAGAATATTGTATGTATTTGTTATATAATAAAAGAATATTGTATGTGATAATTTTTTAATATAAGGAAAACTAATAATTATAAAAGCAAAGCATTAATTTTCACCTAAAATACATCTCCAACCGTCTCCCCTCTTCCCCATTTAGATCCAAAAACTTTTACCCCAAAAATTGAAAATTGCAAAAGATCAAAAGTTCCCCCAAAATTTTAAAACTCATTTAATAAAAACCTAGATATTCTTTCCACTCTTCACATGTCCTTCTTGTTCACCTTTCTCCATTTGTTCAACTTTTCTTGTTTCTAATGTTTTTTTGTTTTTCTTTTGTAGGTATGATATAACATTCTTCAAGAAGCTGAGATAAGTTTTCACAATATGAAATTTTTGTGTACTCAGTCGTTTGCTCTAAATTTTCTATTACGTATAGATTCAAGAAAAGATTGAGTCACAAATAATTTATCATACATAATTTTATTCTATATTTTTGCAAGAGATTATTGACCTAACTTGAATTGATGGTATTATAATGAATTGTCTATGTTTATTAATGTAAAAGAAATTTTCTGATTAGGTTTGAGTTTTATAATTGATACTTAAATTTCATATCTATATCTACAGGTTATAAGAAGTTTACAAGTTACAAATTGCATACTCCTTTGTTATCTATGTATTATTTTTTATTTGCTAAACATTGATTTTTTAAATCATTATGTTCATGGTGCTAAAATATTTACCATTATTGATAGGCATATTTATGCAATAAGATAATGCATATGACAAATTGAAACCGAAGTTGATCAAGCTAAGGTGCAATTGAATATTGTGGAAGAACATATATGAGAAGACTATGTTGCTTTGGGCAAAAACAAGATGATGTCTTACAAGCATTGTGTAACATTTCGAAAATTCAAGACTTGTCTTAAAGCCTAACATAGGTGTCTTGAGGTCTAGACACTCTTTTTAGGACTATTGTAATGAATAAAAGTCATTTAGGAGGTTTAGGAACCAAAACGTCTAAGAACGTCCATGACGTTGGGAAATTTGGTTCAAGGACGTACTAGCATGTCTTAGCCTATTTGACTAGTTTTTAGGAGTCGGAAATTCATGAAATTAGGTGGAAGGGTGTATAACATATCTTTTAAAGTTTATCATGGACGAAAGTCCGGGTATGAATCCCCAAAGACCAACCAAGGGTCCTTGAGGAGGACCCTAGCACGTAAGAGGCAACACTGCCTGGGTAGTGGGCAACCACGAAAGCCAAGGAACAGCTCGTGTGTGGATCAATGGGGCGTCGATGACAACCATTGTCCCACACTTAGACAAAATGGGAAAGCCCTCGCCTGCACAAGTCTCTGACCAAAACGATGAGTGTGCAGGACGGAGGGGGCCAAGTTGTCCACTCACAGACGGCCCATCGTTCGGGGTCTTGTCTGTGAGGGTAAGTTTTCCTGCACATTTTTCAGTTAGTTCATTTAATTATTAAAGGGGTTAGGTGGTTAATTAGGGGTTTAAAGAAGTCTATTTAGGTTAATTAACCCCATATAAAGACCCCAACCCTCATTTAGTCTAAGCATAACTCACAAAATAAACTCTCTTCCTTCTTTCTTCTTTCTCTCTCTGTTGGAAGAGACCATTGAAGACAAGATAGGGGGATGTTTTGGGGGATGTAAAGGGATGATTTTCACCATAAAATCTTCATCAAACGTTAAGGTATGAAATCTAATCACCTTTGAGACTTCTTTCCTCAAAGGGCTCCTTCAAAGTATTTCTAAAAGTTGAGTTTTCAAGTGGGTTTCATCCATTTACGAATTTGATGTTGTGAATTGAGTTTTTTTATGGTTTATTTAGGATCTAATTAATTTATTAACATGTATTTTAACTTGACTATGATGAATTATAATGATTTGGTCTAAATTGTAGAACATGATCCTTAACCCCTTAATCCTAGGTTTGATCTTGATGTGAATTAGGTTGTGAATGATTCAATTGACTTGACTATTGGTTAAATAAATATTAGATGATGTTGTTACACCAATCATGAATAAATTAGGATGAATTGTTGTTTCCCATACTAGTTCTTGAGAAAGATCTAACTTAGAAGAATTGACCTAAGTGTCTTGTCTTGAGTTCTGATCTAGTAATGAATTATGGTGTAGTGATTCTTCTAGATGTATTATCATGTTGGTTATTGAATTATTGATGTTATTACCTATTGGGTTGAATCATGAGTTGATGGTAAGACATTGGTGATGAACTATGAAGGAGACTTGGTAAGTCTTGTAATCCCTATTCCTTACTTCAACTTGTGGTTAATTATGATTAAGTCATGATGTTGTGTTGGAGTATGCCTTATTAGGATTGATAGGATGGTATGATGTCGAATTGAAATGTATTGATTTGGTTGTGAGGTTGATTAAGATGTAAATGTTATAAGGATGGTGATGCTTATAAATGTGCCTTATTATAAAGTTATATGTAATCTGTTAACCTCACTTATATGAATTGTGATGAAAGGAGTATACTCATGAAATTCTCAACGATCTATGATGATGATGATTATATAAGGTCTAGGCCCTATGACTTAAACTAAGTTATGATTGTTAATAAAGACTTAAAGACATTTATTTTAAGGCACTTAGCTTCGCACCGACTGAACTTGACAATTTGAGGTGATGATTTCCGAAAGAGGAACATTCACCCTATAGTTCTACATGTAATGTTGACTTTCAAAGAGGAACACTCATCCAATAGATTCTCATGAGAGAAGACCCCAATTACAAAGTGGTATGAAGATGGACTATACTATCTCTTAGTTCTTGAACTATGTTGCACGGATAGGAAGACTACTTAGTGGATCCACCTACAAAGCTACGTTTATGATTGATTTTACTTTGGCCGGTAGACCACCTTCCATCGGTGTAAGGTTTTACGACACCGGATTCCACACTTAGCTCTTGTGGTCTATGTCGGTTAAGTCAAGTGTCCCCTAACTAAAATGAAGCGATGAAGTATAAACTAACTAAGGTGACTTGAGGGGTTTGACTTAGCCTAGGTAGGGGTATGGGACTCTACCTATCCCTTGCACTAGTTAGCCTTGATGGAAGATTTATGAAGTTAATATTTTGTACGTATATAGTAATGATGTATATGATGATAATATGCTGATGTGACAATATGAAAAGTACTATGTGATGATGATTATCTTTTAGAGCATGTAGTTAGATTATATTGTTAAAAGTATGATGTTATGTATCTTAAAGGTTAAGTATGTGAAGTTGGAGATTGGTTATGGTTTCTTGTTGGGGCTACTTGATTGAGTAAGGTTATGGGGTTTTGCTTGGTCAATGCACATGTTGACTTGATAAGGATTCATGAGTAATTGTCTTGCTTATTATGATATGATTAACTCTTATTTATGCTTGTGATGTTATTCATTGATGATAGAGTTGTAGTAGATTATGGGTTCAAATATGTTGATATGCATGTTACTTGTTTGAGTTAATGAGCATGTTTGGTTGCTTAGTATGACTTGCTTGTTTATGCATGAGATTTTTAAAGGGTAAATTAGCATGGTTTAACTAAATGTCTCTTTTTAGTATGTTTTGATATTATATGTGCATATGGTCTCATACTTAGTACAAGTGGCGTACTACTTTTTATGGATGTAGGAATATGCTAAAATTCCTATGATAGTTTAGATGGTATGAGATGAGATAATATTTGAGACTACATTCTATCTTATATATATGTATATGCAATAAAAGTAGAAGGCTATGTAACCTTCCTATACGAAGGGTCTATGTATACTCGATACGAATATATTATGTGTATGTAGAGGTCTATGTAAACCTCTAAGTAGATGTAATGAAAAGTTCTAATTTTTCCACATTTTCGACCTATGAATGTAATGATGTAAGACTAAGAGGCTAGTTTTAGTCCTCAAAGAGGACGACGATGCCGATTACGTCTAGGCGGTAAACTATCGATGTGATGCATTGTATATTTTGACTATTCAAAAAACTTTAGGATACAATTATATGTAAGTTGAGACTTATTTTGGAATAAAAAAAATGTATTCATGGTTACATTATGTAACTTTTTTGACTAACAAAGCTTATGGAAAATCCTTTCATATTAGTAGTAAAAAAATTGTTGAAATTTATTTGTTAGCTACATTATAAAAATTCTTGTGATTGATAATGTTTATGTCAGTATTCTTCTATTTGTTGCAATGAAATTTTGTAATTATGACTAACTATATATGTAATTATAAGGAATAAGGCGATACATCTTCACTTTTCATAGCAAAATTAAAAATATTAGCTATAATTTATGTATGTCATGACAAAAAGTTTGAAATCATAGCATTGTGAAAAAAATATTTGTGGCAAATGCTCTAATTATTTATTTTATTAATTTGTAGTTTAACACAAGTATCATTGCCACAAGATTTAAAATATAAAATAGCCACAAATTTAAAAATTTTCTTAGCAAAAGAATATGTCATTTGCTACAATAGAATATACTGTGTCTACAATATAAAATTTGCTATATATTTAATTTGTTGTGGCAAATTAAAAATATTTTGCTACAAGTATATATTTTTTAGCAAGAATTTTTTTCTATTATAGCCACAACCAAATATTTTTAGTAGCTATAAGTATTAGTTCTTAGCCACAGATCATGTAAAGTTTGTAGCTAACTTTTAGCCACCCTACATCTTGCCACGAATGCTACGAAAAAATATTTTGCGGCTAAAGCGTTTAGCTATGGGAAATTTCATATTTATCTACAATTTGTTTTGTAGCTTTAAATGCATTTTATAACATGGGATTTATCACCAACCAAGCTACCATGATCAAGCATCCTTGCAACACATGACCAAGCTAAACATGGGAAAGCTTACTTCCTCCACCCAAGCTAACATGGGATTTATCACCTCAAGATACCATGAGTAATTCAACCCAAGATTCCATGACTCTACATATCAACCTACCATGAGTATTTCAACTCAAACCTTCTTGAGATTTACTATCCCAAGCTACCCTTGAGAACTACCATCTCAAGCTATCACGAGAATTCACATCTCAAGTTATCATGCCTTAGTCTCATCTCACCAAGTCTATTATACATGAAGTGATCATACAATCCATCTTTAAGTTAATCTAGTTCATCATGTCTTAATTCATTTTAGGTTCTTAGGTCAACCTAGAATTCATCGATATGAGAGAACTTGCTTCCTCTATCATGTTCATGCCTAACTGTCAAAGAGAAAGAAAACATATCCCTTCATAATGACTTACCCCCCAAAGCCCTAGCATCAATGTCATAACAACCCATAGTCGATTATTACCTTCAATTCATTATGATCTATGTTCAATTTCATGCTTAGTTCACTCAATTGGATCATTAGAAGGTAAGTCTAGGCATACACGATCACATAGGTTAAGTTCTAACTTTACAAGTCAAGACCAAACTAGATCAATTAAGCCTAGTTCAATTTATATCTAGGAGATTCAATCATGATCAAATAGCATATAGTACAATGAAATTAAGAAGATCAACTTAGAACCTTCATCTTCCCTAAAATCACCATGATCACCTTCAACATTAATTACTACAATTCACCATGAAAACCTCATGAAAACATCACATAATCATCATATGAACATAATTGAATGCTACCCACTAGATTGGGATCACAACCAAGCCTTATCCACAATGCAATTACAACCCTCTCTAGATTGGTGTTCTTTGGATTCACAATTGAGGAATATCCAGGAGACTCCATGAATGGAAGAATCCATGGATGAATAAGCTTCACATACCTTATATTAGAGCCTTAATCCTATCTTGAATCCTTGGTAAATTCGTCCTAAGAGCAGCTTCCAATTTTTCTTTTTCTTCTTGTATGGTGTTCTTGGGAGACTTTTGGAGAGGGAGAGGTTTTGATCTTGGAGTCAAATGTCTAAAGGGGTCTCTTATTGTTTAAATACTCATAAAATACCTAAAACCACCTAATTTAACCGCCCATGCATTTATATGAACATGGGGTGAATTTCCCAATTCACTCCTTAAGTGACCAGCGTGTTGCAGGAAAATTGCAGGCTCCATCTATGACCTGCAGTCGACGGCTCCGTCGATGGAACGACGGCTCCGTCCTGCAGGTCTGTCGTTTGACACAGAGACTCTTCAAAATGGGGGCTTGAGCTGTCATTGTAAGTATGGGGCTACGCCTCCAATCGATGGGTCGTTCCTTGGACGACGGGGCGTCGTTTCGCCATCGTTGGTTGACACTGCCTTGGGCAGTTTTTAACTACAAGTTGGGTCCTCCTCGAGGACCCTTAGGGTTGTCCTTGGGGAGTCGTGCCCGGACGTTTCCACCCCAAATACGTCTGTCTAGATGTTAGGAAACTTTCCTATCAATTTGAGCCCCAAACACTACATAAAACCTCTTGAAACATACTAAGGCACACTAACACATTCTCAAGGCTAACTTTCGAACGTATTGGACGTTCGACCTCCTAACTCTTCCAAACTTCACATGCTCCCTCTAAGCACTAAAATTAGTCATTTTAAGACCTTCTAAGATCATGACACACACGTTAGGCTCTATTTGGACCTAATTCATTTTAAGGTCCTTACGCAAACTCTTTATAGAATTCATACTATTTTTTAGAATTTGAATTGTTGACAACAAAATTAATTATTTTTCTAAGAAAATTTAATTTTTTTAAGATATCATCAACTACTCTATTTCATATAACTTCAAAATTAGAAATTATATTTTAAAAGAATCAACAAATTGCCCGAAAAATTAAATAATTTAATTGAAGTCGGATAAACAAACTATATGATACTTCTGTATCATCTTAAAACCTAATGAGTTTATCAAATTTTTTGAATGTTAGAAAATATTTAGTTAAAGTTTTAAAATTAAAGAGAGTAAAACTAATAATAGTAAAAAAAAATGTGAAGGCGTGGTAAAAATGGTGACATTGAAATTGAAAAGTTTCAATGGAGATGACAATGAATTTTTGAAGAAGAAAGAAAGAGAAAAAATAAAAACAGAAAAGAAATTAAAATAATAAGAGAATAAGAAAATGTATTTTATAATAAGTACTTGTAAAATAAAATTATATTAGTCATTTTACGTTGTTAACTCTCTTTACACCTCTCTCTATGCCAGGCGGACGGAAAAAAAATATAGTAAAAAAGATGATGCTTAATAAATATGCTCTATCTAAAAAGAAAGAAATATTTTGACAATTTCTTCTCAATCATTTTAAAAGGTTTTAAATTCAAATTTATCTAGGGTTCTAATTTATTTATTTTGGGGTTATTGATCTCCTTGCTATAACCCATTGTCGAAATTCAGATTTCTGCTCTCTGATATGTACTCTATAATCTTAGTTCCTCTTTGACAGTCCCTTCCCTTTTCATTTGTCTTTACGTTGCATAACAATTTATTCAAAAATTATTTTTTAATTTGATTCTATGGTTGTTACATAGCAGAGGTATTTCACAATGAAACAAGTAAAACTTTTGATTTTAGACCCAGAAATGTTAATGTGAATATATATATATATATATATATATATATATATATATATATATATATATATATATATATATATATATATATATATATATATATATATATATAAATTATTGATATTTGTTCTTCAATTTGACTATTAATGTGCTTGAGTGACTCCAGAGTTGACGTGTTTAATTGAAGCAAAACTTAATCAAAGTGTTCAAATAAAATAGTCTAACAAATTTAAGCAATTGATTTTATATTAAGCTTTAAATCAAACACTTGCAATTTCTATCTTACATAATGGTGTACTTATCAAGATACGCATGTCTTAAAAAAAATTACTTTCAAATCAAAAAATCAGAAAAATAGAACCAAATCGATGATTATTTTTTTCATTTGATTTGATTTTGTTTTAGAAATTTAAAAAATCGACTAGATTAATTTTGATTTTAACTAATAACGAATCAAAACCGTACCACAAACAACCCTATTCATGAGTTTAGAAATATATATATTTACTTCTTTTTAATCAACCGGACGAATAAAAATGCTCATATCTTTTTTAATAATATAATTATATTTTATAATATACTTAGTTATGAATATACTAAGTTGGAATCGTAAGATTAGAATTTTCCTTGTATAAGAGGTATAGATATTTAACTTTAAAATATACAAAATGTATTCAAAACTGATTCAATCATATTATAGAAATATTTAATGTAGTTAACTCAAATATTAGGTATGGAGTATGGGGGACTAAGGGTGGACTTACGATGGGTCAAGTAAGGTTCATATGAATTCATTTTGTTGAAAAATAATATAGTGTATATGTATATTTAATTAATTTTTAAAATTTTATAGGTATATATAAAATTTTAACTTCACTTATCACAAGTATAAGTGATGAAATGAATTCATTTTATTATGTCAACTCAAATTCGATTCTCGCTGAAAATGTCAACTAATGGAGACCTTATTCATCTATAATGCTTTTCTCTTGAGACATTTATCATTTTCATTGCTCTAGAGGATCATCATTTATGATATATCATTGGTCAAAGATTCATAGTTTTTATGATATCCCCAACTGTAATGAAAATATTTATTTATCTTAAAAAAGTCTTGTTGGGTCTTAACTGAAGACTTTCAAACATTTACATCCC
This sequence comes from Solanum peruvianum, assembly GCA_027705065.1. Taxonomy (NCBI): domain Eukaryota; kingdom Viridiplantae; phylum Streptophyta; class Magnoliopsida; order Solanales; family Solanaceae; genus Solanum; species Solanum peruvianum. The sequence goes on from JAKWJD010001756.1 coordinate 17,925,106, forward strand.
AAGCAATTGACCAAATAGTTTATTTTATTCTTTTTCTTTGTGTTGCAGTTTTCTAAAGCAAAACCTTGTATGGTTGGTGTGACAATACCAACATGTTTAACTTTAAATTAGATAATTCCAAAGCAGAGAATTTAGATGCTTCTCCTTATATGGGCGAATGATTCAAGAGATTCTTTTACTTGTTTGAATTTGATATATATTTATTTTTTATATATAATATATATTTTCAGAGGTTTTAATTAAATATATAAGCCTACTCAAAACTAAAACATATATTTTGGACACTTTTGAATGCCATTAGCTAAGTTTATATGATATTTATTTTGCTGAATATATAATGTGTAAATTTGATTTTTAATATATTAAATTACAAGGAGAGAGCGACATATATGGGGTTAAATCATCTATTCCCCAAATTTTGCAGGGCAAAATGATAAATTTGATATGTTAATAATGTTGGCAACAAATAATTATTTTTGTAATTGATGTGTCAATTTAAAAGTGAACAATTAATAGAAAATAGAGAGAGTAATTTTATTAATATAAGTTAATTAAAATCAAAATATAGAAAAATCTTGATGAATTGATTACTTGAAAAGTGAGTATTTATAAGAGTCAAATATAAAAGAAAGAAGACTTACGAATTTGAACATATCACGTGAAAAATTAAAATTAAAATATTATCTAAAAAATTTAAACAAATTAAAAAGGAAACAATGTTATTATATTTGAAAAACGGGGGGAAGTTGGAGATATTACATGATGGAAATGAAATAATAAGAGATGGAGTGTGACAGATAAGTGCTTATCTGTCTTATCATGACTACTATATATAAACCACACACAGTCTCCTCTGTCTCATTAACAAGTTGATAAAAATGTTTCGATATTTTTTCAACATTTATTTTCTTGGGTTTATAATTTCAATTTTATTAGGAACATCAAGAGGTGACATTAACAAACAATTATTTGAGGAACAAGAAGCAGATCGTGTAATCGAGTTACCCGGTCAGCCACCAGTGAGTTTTAAACAGTATGCTGGATATGTTACTGTCAATGAGACCCATGGAAGAGCACTTTTCTACTGGTTTTTTGAGGCAACTAGCAACTCCAGCAAAAAGCCCTTACTTTTATGGCTCAATGGAGGTTACTCACTATACACAAGTTCATTTTATTTCTATAATATAGGGTGTGTTTGGTACGGAGGAAAATGTTTTCCATGGAAAATGTTTTCCTAGAAAATGTTTTCTTGGAAAACAAGTAGATTTTGGACTTATTTTCTCATGTTTGGTTGGTGAGTAGAAAATATTTTCTGGAAATGATTTTTAGTGTTTGATTTATGAATGAAAAATGTTTTTGAGAGATATCTTTTATTTTTACTAGAATAAAAAAATAATTTATGACATTGAAAATATTTTTCAAAATCAAAATTATTATTTTTTGGGTGGTGGTGGAGGGGGGGGGTGGGGGTGGGGGGGGGGGGGGAGGGGGAGGGGGAGGGGATAAGAGTGAAAAAAATAAAAATTTGAACTTGATAATATTTTTGAAACAAAATTAATTTTTTTGGAGATTGGGGTGGGTTGGGGCCGGGAGGGGGTGGGAGGTGGGGTAGGAGTTTAAAAATAAAAATTTTAAGTTGAAAATATTTTAAAAAGCAAAATCAATATTTTAAAAAGCAAAATCAATTTTTTTGGGGAGGGGGTGGGGTTTGGGGGGGGGGCTGGCCGGTGGGGGAGGTCAAGGATCAGGTGAAAAAATAAAATTTTGAAATTGAAAATATTTGTTTAAATTGATGTTTTTTTCAAAAAAAAATGTAATTTGAAATTGGAGGAAAGTTATGGAAAATGTTTTCCTTAATTTTTGAAGGGAAGTCATTTTCCTTAATTTTGAGGAAAATGAGTTGATTTGGAAAACATTTTCCAAAACTTTTGTCCCAACCAAACATGGGAAAATTGGAAAACATTTTCCAGAAAATGTTTTCCTTCATACCAAACACACTCATAGTCTTGCTTATTCTATTTCTGGATGGTGTTTTTAATTGTTTGGGAACACAAACATGACTTCATTAAACTTTTTCTTTACAAAATTCATCTTTTTGGTTATCAAAAACTTTTACTTTTGGTGAGGATTTCATTAGTAATCCCCCCTTTCTGTTCAATTACGGTGATTCACTATTGATTTTGCACACATTTTAAGAATAAATAAATAATACTCTTTCTGTCCCTATTTAGTTGTTTACTTTAGAAAAGACTTACGATAACAATAATTAATATAGTGAAATTTACAATTTATCCTTATTAAATATAATTTTAAAAAGAATGAATTAAAACTTAAAAATTTTTAAAAAGTTAAATGAGGATATAATAGGAAAAAAATTGTTCTTTCTTGATTTGTCAAAATGGACAAGTAAATAGGGACATCTAAAAGAGAAAATATGAACAAGTAAATAGTGACAGAGGAAGTATTATCTCTTGAATGTATTAATAACAAAAATGAATTGTCTTTTGATTTACTAAAATCAAAAAAGTATTATTGAAATAATATTTTAGTATTATATATAGATAAAAATGGATGAAGGTAGGAATAAATAAATATTGGGAATGAAGGTTGAAATTTACACCATATTTGGCCATGAGAATTTTTCAATTTTTTTGAAAAAATATTTCATTTTGTTCTAATTTAATAGTGTTTGACTATGAAAATTGTAAATTTAATTTAAGTTGTATTTGGAATTCGGAATACAACCTAAAACTCTGTTTTCCCCTTTTTACTTTTTTCATTATATATTTTGCTTTAAAAGATTTCTTAATTTTTTATTTCATAAATTAACTCTATTAAATTACATTCTATGTTCAAATGATATTTAGTAATTTTATAGTTTAAATGTCCGTCGTAAAATTATGATCAAACACAACTTTTAAGTTTTAACTTTAAAAATTGCAAATAAAGTGATTTTTCTTTTTGGTTTTCTTGGTCAAACATAAATATGACATGTCATTGTCTCCAACTATATATGCTTAGAAACAAAGATAAGCAATGAAAGGATACTAAAACATAAAAGGAAAAAAAAGTTTTTCCAAGAAAGGCAAATGATTATTATTATTCACTTGCTTTTTATCACTTTGAACAGAAGGAAAGAGTGATTAAAAGTTTAGGAGACACCATTGAAGTTGTCCCATATTTGTTTAGTGGTGTGATAGAATATTTTAAAAGTTTAGATATCTTTATGTAAATATGGAATAACTTTGATGGTGTCTTTATGTCTTTTCTCTTAACGTGCATCGGGTGTTTATATCAAGTTAATGCAATCTTTATTATTATATGATTTAATGAAATAAAATGAATAATAAATTTAAACACATGACATGCTTATATTAACTTATGTAAACACTCAGTGCGGACAAATTTTACCCAAAGTTTAACTACTAATAAATCAAAATCAATGTTTTTTTTTCCAATTTTTTCTTTGTTATTGCTTCATTATGAAAAAAAAAAAAGATTTGTAATCCATTTCCCTATTTCACTTTTGCTATACATACCCCTATGAAAATAAGAATTTCAAAAATAAAAGAAAAGAGGGACTAATTGATCATCTTGGTTTTATTTACTAGAATTGTATATAATCAATGTATAGTTGGTATATAATATTTAAATTTTTTTGTTCAAAATAATTGAATTGATCAAAGTAGAAAAAGGACATTTGAATTTTTTTTCCCTTTTTTATCCTTTTCTTTAATGAAGTTTGATATTTTCAAAGAGATAAATTATACCACTTACAAAGTTATATTTATAAAAAAATATTCTTTAACCAGAATATTTGGCCAGAATGATAATATAACATATTTCACATTAATGAAGGTTATGTGGCTCTTATTTTCAGGCCCAGGATGCTCCTCCATTGGGTATGGTGAAGCAGAGGAGTTAGGACCTTTCTTAACACAGAAAAATAAGCCAGAGCTCAAGTTTAACCATTTCACCTGGAATAAAGGTAAATAAACAAGAGCAATTTATTAATAATAAATAATATACTCCATTATCAAATAACTAAAATAATGTTGTAAATCAAATCCGCAGCTGCAAACCTATTGTTCTTGGAATCCCCTGTTGGTGTTGGATTTTCATACACAAACACCTCCACTGATATCAAAGAGCTTGGAGACACTGTTACAGGTAAAAAAAAATTAATGGTTACTTCTTTTTAATTCCAACAATTATTTTGCTTATCTTTTTCCTTTTATTTATCAGCCCAAGATTCATATAAATTTCTGGTCAATTGGTTTCGAAGATTTCCACAGTTCAAGTCACATAAATTCTACATTGCTGGTGAAAGTTACGCTGGTAAATATCCACATTAATTTCAAACATCTCCTTTTAGAAATAAAAATAGATAATGTAGTGAGTTATAATACATACTCCATTGAATTTAATTATTCAGGGCACTATGTTCCCCAGCTAGCAGAGCAAATCTTTGACAACAATAAGAAGGTCAAAAAAGAGGATCGCATAAATTTCAAAGGATTCATGGTATGTTTGTGTTTACCAACTCAATCAATCAAGATTATAATGTTGTATATGTCTGTGTCATTACTGTCTTATGGAACTGCAGATCGGGAATGCATTGATAGACGATGAAACAGACCAAAAAGGAATGATAGACTATGCTTGGGATCATGCAGTGATATCAGATCATTTGTACGATTCTATTAAAAGAGTTTGCAATTTCAGCTTGAAACCTGTAGGTGATGACTGCGACAATCTTCTAAATCAGTACTTTGCTGTATACAAAATCTTAGACATGTACAGCCTTTACGCCCCCAATTGTGTTAACAGCAACTTCAGTACACTTCCAAACTCCTTATCAACAATTGTGAGTATCTTATTAATTACACAAAAAATTCTTATCACATGTGGTTAATTACTAAAAATAGAAACATGTAGGATGGATGGCTCAAAAGACCTTTGGGGTACGATCCTTGTCTCTCTGATTACACAGAAACTTATATGAATAGACAAGATGTTCAAGCTGCACTTCACGCAAATATCACCAAAATTCCTTATCCATGGACTCATTGCAGGTCAGCAATATATATATATATATATATATATATATATATATATATATATATATATATATATATATATTTAAAGGATATATATTTAATGTTAGACAAAAGTTATGTCTTTTAACTCTTTAAGCACAGTTTGAATGAAAGGAGTTCTGGATTCAAACTCATGGCCTGTCATTGGCCATAACCATTATGATTATTAGCTATATGACTAATACCCATATTATTTTTGCAGCAATAATATCTCATTTTGGAGTGATGCACCATTTTCCATGCTTCCTACCATCAAAAAACTAATTGATAGTGGTCTACGCGTTTGGATTTATAGGTAACTCATAGTTCGATTTCAATTGAAAGAAAAAAAAATAGTAGTAAATCAATATTAAATTCTCGATTTATATTTTTAATATCAGTGGAGATACCGATGGTAGAATCCCAATCACTTCTACAAGATTAACTTTGAAAAAACTTGGATTGAAGATTACTGAAGATTGGACTCCTTGGTACACTAACAATAAACAGGTATATTACTAAATAAATAACTGTAATTAGTAAATATTGGAAAACTAATATTAACATGTAAAATGTTAATAGGTTGGTGGATGGACAGTTGGCTATGATGGATTATATTTTGTAACAATAAGAGGAGCTGGTCATCAAGTTCCAACATTCAAGCCAAAACAAGCTCTACAACTAGTTAGACATTTCTTGTCCAATAAAAAGCTGCCATCTGCTCCGTTTTAGCATTTTTATATATAGAAGACATTTCTATAAGTAATTTTTTTAATCTCATCATACCAAAGAAAAAGGTTGTCAATTTACATTCTATATTCCCATGTAAGGAAGTTACGGAAAAGAATAATAGAAAACTTACATGTTAGTTGAAACATTTCTCTCTCTACATTATATATATTCAACTCAAACAAATAGGGGTATGCATCAATCGTGGTTTGGTTTTATATGTTATTGACTTGACTTATTAGTTTTTAATTTTTGGTCATTAACAGTTTTGTTTTCGTTTATTCAATAAGAAAATGCTCAATAAAATAAATTTATGATTTTTCGCTTTTCGAACAATTTGACACGATATAATTTTTAATCCCTCACTTTAGTCTTTAGGTTTTATTTACAAGTAAAAACTAATAAAGCGGCCTAGTGTGATGTTGGTAAAGTACTAATAGTTTGACATAGTTATGTGACTAATTTTATATTAAATCATTAATATTTAATAATTAGGAAGGGTAAAATAATAAATTACTATCGCCTTATTGAGTTATCGATTTACCCAATAACCCAATAGTATACCGAACCAATAAATAAAGGTTGAGTTTGAGGTTTGCTTTCGTGATTTCTTATTGAAATTATTTTCTTTTCATGAATTGATTCAACAAGAGGTATCATTTAATTTTTATTGTATAATTTCATTTTCATAAATCTTATAATACTTTGATTTACATTGTGTAGCTCATCAAATTTTATGTGTGTTTAATTTTGACACGAATATTGAAACATGTCCTATTTGTTTTATTCTACGTTATCTTTCATTTGTATCACAGGCTACTATTAATTAAGTACCTCTTGTATTAAATCAAAATTAACCTCCAACCTAAAAGAGTCATATTCTAAATAAAATTATTTTAGAAAATTAAGAGATAAAAAATTACACAGTTTTATTTCTATTTTAAATATTTTTTGTTATAACTTGGAAGAATACTAAAATGTAAATACATTTGGAATATGAAAATACTTTTATTTATTTGTTTAGGATTTTAGATTTTCTTTTATATAAATAGTATTCAAAAATATAAATAGTATAAAAATAATTTAGTCATTAATAATACGCTTAAGCTTTCTACCAATAGGTAAGCATTTGGATGGATATATAAACTGTTAAAAATATTTGTTCGATTAAGAATGTGGGTACACAACTTTTTCTTAGGACATTAAAATAAAGTCAAGGATGCAGTGACACACCTTATCCAATAATATAATTATATTTCATTAATTTAAAATAACACTTTTAAGAAAGTTAATACGTATGATGCGAAAAATGCATTTATGCATTTAAATGTCAAGATCAAGAATGCAGTTATGCATCCGATTTAAGACTAACAAATTCAATATAATTTCTCTCTCTCTCTCTCTCTCTCTATATATATATATATATATATATATATATATATATAAAGCTGGATATGAAATTGTTGATGTGACACCTTTCTATTTTTATCAATTTTATCATTTATTTTTATTTTTTTCTCTTATTTTCATCTCAATATACTGATTGAATTAAATAAATACCCTATAATTTTCCTTTAAGGGTGTGTTTGGTATGAAGGAAAATGTTTTCCATGGAAAATGTTTTCCTAGAAAATGTTTTCTTGGAAAACAAGTAGATTTTGAACTTGTTTTCTCATGTTTGGTTGGTGAGTAGAAAATATTTTTGAAAAATGATTTTGTGTTTGATTTATGATTGAAAAATATTTTTGAGGAATATCTTTTTCTATTATTAGAATACAAAATAATTTATGAAATTGAAAATATTTTTTAAAAATAATTTTTTTTGGGTAGTGGTGAGGGAGGGGGGTAGTAGGGGGGGGGCAAGAGGGAGGGGGTAAGAGTGAAAAAATAAAAATTTGAAGTTGATAGTATTTTTAAAAATAAAATTAATTTTTTGGGGGAGTGGGGGGGGGTGGGGGTGAGGGGGCTGGCCGGGGGGGGGGGGAGGTAGGAGCTTAAAAATAAAATTTTGAAGTTGAAAATATTTTTAAAAAGCAAAATTAATTTTTTGGGGAGGGGGTGGTGTTGGGGGAGGGGGGCGGGGGGAGGGTGATCATAGATCGGGTGAAAAAATAAAATTTTGAAATTGAAAATATTTTTTTAAAATTGATGTTTCCCAAAAAAAAAATGTTATTTGAAATTGGAGGAGAGCTTTGGAAAATGTTTTCCTTAATTTTTGAAGGGAGGTCATTTTCCTTAATTTTGAGGAAAATGAGTTGATTTGGAAAACATTTTCCAAAACTTTTGCCCCAACCAAACATGAGAAAACTGGAAAACATTTTCCAGAAAACATTTTCCTTCATACCAAACACACTCTAAATTCTTTCATTAATTCTTTTATTACTGTATGTTTATATATGTTACAGTCTATCGCAAGGAAAGAGACGCTCATTTTATGGTAGCAAATATTTGATTATGCCCTTAAATTTGATCCATTAATTTAGCTATTATTACAATTTATAATAAACGTTATTTTTTTCTTTAATTAGATCTATGTGATTATCATTTAATTAATTATTACGAAACTTTATTCTTCAAAAAAGAACTCACCTTTTTAATCTATCCATGTTCAGTATATTCTTCACCATTATTTATATCTTCTCCTAAAATTCTTTTACTTTCTTTATATTGCTTATGTTTCTATAAGGTAATAATGTAAAATTCAATGCAACAGTTATGAAATTTAAAAGGCAAGTTTCGTTGCAATTTAATAAATATAAAAATATGAAAAGTCATTTTATTTAATCGAATTTACCACACGATTTATTATGCTTTGTAAATTGTAGATACATCATATTTAGACAAATAAATATAAGAAACTTCGCAAATGACAGAGAAGCTCAGTCAATGTCAGATGATTGTGACATTTTACTATCTTTTTAAAAGGTGAGATTATCTATTTTCTTTTATATAAACTGATGGTAAGAATATCTATATTCTCCTATTTATGCATTTTTCAAAGGAATTTATTAAATGATTGTGTTTATGAAATGTCAACCCTAAATTCTAATTTTAGATTTTATAGGAGGAAATGAAAATTCAATAAATAAAGAAAAAGAAGAAGACCCTCTCCTTACAGTAAGTGACTTACTTGGAGACTCAAATTTATTTTCTTTTATAAGAATTGATGGTACTATTTCTAAAAGGTGAGACTATCTATTTTCTTTTATATAAATTGATGGTAAAAATATCTATATGCATTTTCAGTAGGAATTTATTAAAAGATTGTTTTTATGAAATGTCAATCTAGAATTCTGATTTTATATTTTATAGGAGGAAGTGAAAATTCAATACCCAAATTTATTTTCTTATATATGAATTGATGATAAGAATATCTATCTTCTTTTATTTATGCATTTTTCAAAAGGAATTTATTAAAAGATATGACTTTTTTTTTTGAAATTTGAATTATGAATTATGATTTTAGTTAAACTATGTTTTTAAAATTTAAGTCGTGAAAACTTCAAATAATAGAATGGTCAAAGAGAAGGTCAAATGATAAATTAAATTTTGACAATTCAATGATATTTGACGAAATCATTAAAAAAGTATTAATATTTTCAAACTTCTAACTTACTTGGAACTTCTAGAAAAAAGTGACAATAAGGTTTCAAAATAAATGGGTGGTGACATAAATCTTTAAGTATTGGGTGTAGGTGACAATTATGTGATTAATAATTAAGGATTGTGGAGTTGCCCTCAAATTTATAAGTTGACAATTTAGTCCATTGATATAAATGATAAGTAAAAGGGTAAATTGACAAAAATCTAATTTAACCAATTTTGGTGGGAATTAAAATTGGGCGAAACTACCAGCAAGCTGTATCAAAAGGGGAAATAAAATATTTCCCCCACCTCTCGTCATATTTTTTTTCTTCCTCTTCTTCTTCGTCGTCAATTTTGCTTGCTTTCTTGCTTGTCTTTCTTCTCTTTCTCTTTATCTTTTTCTTCTTCTTTTCGTACATTATTGGTCTTGGTTGCTAGTCCTTGAGCTTTTTTCTTTTCTTCTTCTTGAATCAGATTTAACTAATTTAATCAATGGATTAGATTTCGATTGCTCTCAATTAAAATTACTTCATAAATGATTAGGGTCATACATCATTGTTTTGATATGTAAAATTAATAGTTCTTTGAAATCATTCATCATCATTTGGGTACCTGCAATTTTTTCAATAATTTGCATTTGCATTTCCAACAGATTGTTATATGTTGCAACAATTGACTATTGAAACAAATTATAGCCATATGTAGCAACAGAAAGGTTATTTCAATAGCAACAGAATTGACAGATGTTGCAACATATAACTTACACAAGCTGCAACATATAAGCTAGACATGTAGCAACATATGACTTGCATGTCTCAATTGACATGATAGCTATATAATACCATAGTAAATCATTGTTTTAAGTGTTATATCATATTTTTATTGCTTAATTAAGGTTTAAAGTACTAAAATTTTGTCCAATTTGACATTTTTTCATCCCTAAATCGCTCAATTTATTGATTAAGTCATCCTTGAAGTGACATATGTGGCAACACATGCACGTTCTGTTGGGAAAATTGCAACAGAAATGTCACATTTAGCAACATATGCACGTTCTGTTGGGAAAGTTGCAACAGAAATGTCATATGTGGCAACATATGTATATCATAAAATGATCTTTTGGGGGTTAATTCAATTAAATTGTCACCTAATTCAACATATAACACTACTATATAGTCCTATAACATGTCTAAGTACAAAATTATGGTCTGATACAACAACCTTCATCAATTCTATCAATTATTTTTACAAAGACAATAATTTACCACTAGTTCATCATACAATTACCAAGTAACTACATATGTTAGTTAGATAATACCCTTGTAAATCATTATTTCAAGTTTCATATCATATTTTTATTGCTTAATTTTAGTTTAAAGTTATAAAATTTTGTCCAAGTTGACATTTTTTCATTCCTAAATCACTCAATTTATCAATTAAGTCATCCTTGAAGTGACATATGTGGCAGCATATGCACGTTCTGTTGGAAAAATTGCAACAGAAATGTCATATGTAGCAACATATGTATATCATAAAATGATCTTTTGGGGTTAAGTCAATTAAATTGTCACCAAATTCAACACGTAACACTAATATATAGTCCTATAACATGTCTAAGTACAAATGGTCTAATACAACAACCTTAATCAATTCTATCAATTATTTTTACAAAGACTATTATTTACCACTAGTTCATCATACAATGATCAAGTAACCACATGTGATAGCTATATAACTCCCTTATAAATCGTTATTTCAAGTGTTATAACATATTTTTAATGCTTAATTATGTCCCAAAGTACTAAAATTTGGTCAAATTTGATATTTTTTATTCATAAATCGTTCAATTTATCGATTAACCCATTCTTAAAGTGACATATGTGGCACATATGCATGTTCTGTTGAGAAATTGCAATAGAAATTTCATATGTAGCAACATATGTATATCATATGTTGCTTCACTATGATATACTATGAATAATTGTCACCTAATTCAACATGTAACACTAATATATAGTCCTATAACATGTCTAAGTAAAAATGGTCTAATACAACAACCTTAATCAATTCTATCAATTATTTTTACAAAGACTATTATTTACTACTATTTCATCATACAATGATCAAATAACTACATGTGATAGTTATATAACACCCTTATAAATCGTTATTTCAAGTGTTATAACATATTTTTAATGGTTAATTATGTCCCAAAGTACTAAAATTTGGTCCAATTTGATAATTTTTTATTCATAAATCGTTCAATTTATCGATTAACCCATTCTTAAAGTGACATATGTGGCAACATATGCATGTTCAGTTGGGCAATCGCAACAGAAATGTCATATGTAGCAACATATGTATATCATAAAATGGTCTTTGAGGGGTTAATTCAATGAAATGTCACCTAATTCAACATGTAACACTAATTTATAGTTCTACAACATGTTTAAGTACAAAATTATAGTATAATATAACAATCTTTCTCAATTATATCAATTATTTTTACAAAGATTATCATATCACTAGTTCATCATACAATGATCAACTAACTTCATATGATAGTCATATAACATAGTTGTAAATCATTGTTCTAAGTGTTATATCATATTTTTATTGCTTAATTACGATCCAAAGTACTAAAATTTGATTGAATTTGAAATTTTTTCATTCCTAAATCGCTCAATTATCGATTAAGTCAACCTTAAAGTGACATATGTGACAACATATGCACGTTTTGTTGGAAAAATTGCAACAGACATGTCATATGTGACAACATGTACATCTTAAAATGTACTTTTTTTAGATAATATTTCAAAAGGAATAACAACCTAACCATCCTACAAACAAATAAGTGATAAAAACTACTAAAAAAACTTTTTTAATATCAATAATTATTATATTTTATATTAGAAGATATCAACGATAAACTAAAAATGATGAGGGCAACAACGCTTTGTTGTAGAAGAAAAATCGCAACATATTATCACTGATGTCGTTAAAACATTACAACAATTTGAATTATAAAGAAATAATGGAACGAGAGAAAGAAAAGAGAGAAAAGAAAACAAATATTAGTAAAAATAAATTAAATTTGAAAATATGAAACAGAACGATCTTTTTCTACCTTTCTATTTTATTTTTTTATTCTTTTTGATAATTAATAGTGTGACATCTTTTTCCACATCTATCCTTTCTGTTGGGTAAATGCAGATAATTTTATAATTTTTTTACTACAAATTTTATATATGTTGTCACAGACACCACATTGGTAACAATAAAATGTTGACACATATCTCCTTTCTGTGACATATGTTTCCACATATCTTTTTTCTTTGACATATGTTGCCACATATCTTCTTATGTGACATATGTTGCCACATATATCCTTTCTGTTGGGGCACATGTAGATTGATTTGTTGTCATGGATGAAGCTTCTTGTATCATTTCATCTACAAGGTAAATAAATATTGAGATTTTACAATTCATTATAAAATAACAATCGCAGTATGTTGCAACAAATGGATAGTTTGTTGCCATAAATTAACATTATGTTGCCACATATGTACCTGCTGTTGCAACACATAAAATTTCTGTCGCAACATATAGATCTTATGTAGCAACAAATGAATCATATGTTGACATAAATGTATAGATTATTGCAATATTTGAATCTTATGTGGCAACAGATGACCATTTTGTTGACATAAAGTGAGATGTTACAACATATGATAACTGTTTGAATATGCACCAACATATCACTAAAATTTTACAACAATCGCTAAATATTTAAACAAATGATATATTTTTTGAACACCTCAACAACACTATATTTCTAAAATCATATCAACAAAATGACCACAAAAAGAACAACAACAGCAACAAAAAATAACTTATCACTAAATGATAAGAATACATATTACATTTCTTCAAAATAATAATTTTTTGAGTTGACTGATTTTCTTTCAAAAATAATAAATAACACACACCATTAAGTCGATTATTCAATTTTTACATCTACAAAATCTTTTATTGTTCATTAATCCAAGAAAAAATCTTCAAAAATTGTAAAATATTTCAAAAAAATAACTTACCATTTCTAGTCAAACACGATTACACTTCAGAAAGATGAGAGAGTAATGGAGGACTGGAGAGGAAGAGTAACGAATGGAGAGACAGAGTAACGCCGAATTTTTGAATTTCTAAGGGAGAAGAAGAACAATCTCCTAAGGGAGGAAGAAATGAAGAGAGAGAAGAGAGGAGGGAAGATGAAAAGATTTTTCTTTTTATATGATTTGGTTTGAAATATAAAAGTGTTTTTTTTTTTGTATTTTATAAAAGATAGAAAGTTTTAAAAATATTAATTTGATCCCATATTTACTTAATTACATTTTAAAGAGGATTTGACCAGCTCATGGCCAATCTGTCACTAAAATCAAAACCGAGACCTATTTGACACCTTTCCCTTAATTTTCTCAACTTACTTGAGACATGTAAAACGAAGAAAATATGTCTTAAAATAATTACATTAGTCATCATGTATTCTAAGTACAACTTTATTTTTTACTATTATTTTTCTCTTATGTTTCTTAGCTTTTTATTTTTAAATTTTCAAGTTTTAATAACTAATTTGAATAGATTGTTTATGTATTTATATTGAATTTTTTTTCACCAGTGCTTCGGTATAAATTTTTGCATAGAATGTTAAAAGAATTATAAAAATATAATAGAATAATGAATGATATTTTTACGTTATATATTTTGTAGTAGAAGTAATTATTTATACACAAAGGTTTAGCTAAAGTTATGCTATTTTGACAAGCAAAAGTGATTTTTAATAAATTTCAGAATAAATAATTGAAAAAGTATGTATAGATAATAAATATGTATATAAATAGTTCAACTTATTGAATTAAATTTTCTTTTCGTTATAAAAATAAGGAGCATAAGTTTAGTGAAATAAAAAATATTTCCTAAAGATAAAAGACTCTTAAACAATTTAAAATTATAAAAGATATAAAACTTGAGTACTAATAATACACTTCATTTAAACTTGAAATCTTAAATATTTAGTCATTAGGATGTCACTATTTTTTAAGTACTCAAGTGTTCTAAAAAGTTATTTAGTAAATAAACAAATTATAATAATCGCGCAAAGCACGGTAAAGTTCACTAGTTAAAAAAAAGCAAACAATGCCATGTAGTCACAAATATTCAAAAATATATCAAGATAAGTATAAGTCAATAAAAGAGACCGTGCTAGAACCACAGGACTCCAGGAATGTCTAATACCTTCCCCTAGGTCCACAAAATATCTCACCCGAATTTCTAGTTCGTGGACCAAAATAATAAGTTATTTCTTTTTTATTAGGGATTAAACAAAATGTGACTTGGAACACCAAAACTCAATTTCAAGTGGCGACTTTGAAATCATTTAAATAATCTCTGAATCTGTAAGGTCTCTCAAAATCTGTAAGGTCTCTCAAAATCTGTAATGTCTCTCTAAATCTGTAAGGTCTCTCAAAATGAACTAAGGTGCTTAGAGCCTCACATGTGTCTAAAAAGGTTATAAATGTGTTAAATAAATTTTTTACAGTATGCATACTTGATTTGAAGTGATTTGGAGGTCAAACATTCAAGAACTTTCAATGACATTCAAAACTTAGCCTTGAGACGTGCTAGTGTGTTCTAGTGGGCCTTGAAATGTTTTACAAGTTGTTTGATGCTCAAATTGATATGAAAAGTCCTTAAATTGTATATGATCATATTTACGTTCGAAATGTCCAGGCATGATTCCCTAAGGACCATCCAAGGGGTCCTTAAGGAGAACCCAAAGGCTGCCTAGACATTGACTTGACAGTGTCTATCTATGCTTGGCAAATGACGAATCGTCCATCCATGTACGCCCCATCGATTGGGGCTGTTGCTACACACTTAGTTGTGGGAGATTAAGCCCCCAAATTGTAGCCTCAGTCACCAACTACGTGGAACCTGCAACTCTGCATCATGCACACTGCTATGCTAAGGGGTGAATGTGAAATTCACCCCACATTCCAGATAGACCCAATTAAGTTATTTTTATCTATTTTTATGTATATAAAGTTGGTTAAAAATTATAAAAACCTCAATTAGACTTCATTCTTCAAATTTTCACCCTTCCCTCTCAAAACAAAACCTTTCTAGAAACCTCCATTGGAGATGAAACTCAAGAGCAACCATGGTGATGGACTCTCAGGCTTTCTTCCTCAAGTTTTTGTGGTATCTTCATGCAATGAGATATGTTTGTAGATAGTGAAGTTTTATTGATAAATCCATATAAAATTTGGATTAAATCTTAAATCACCATACGTTGACCAAGTAAAATTACTGGTAGATAAAGTTGGATTAATATTTAAGTCAAAAATATATGACTTAAATCAAGTCCAAATCACTTCTGCCAGTCCATTAAGTTGACAAGATGAGCCAAACTCATGTTCTTCAGGCCCAAGGGTCAAAATTGCTCGGACCAAAATACCCCTAAAACCCCAACTCAAGCCTATATAAAGAGGTCTTGTTCTGACAAAAAAAGACACACAAATACATATATACAGAAATACATAGTTGCTCTTCAGTGGTGATCTACAAGTTTTCCGCATACGAAGAAGTCTTCGCTCCAAGAGTTGAGCCGCAAGTATTCTGTTAAATCAAGAACATTTGTGAAGAGAAAAAAAATTAGAGGATTACATCTTTTATAAAAGATTTCATAAAGATTGTAACCTTTGCATTAATTCAAATACAAATATCATTGTTTTCTTGCTATTTTTCCTTTCCTGTTTGCTGTTTTTCAGGGACAAAACTTTAGACGCCTACAAATTGGCACGCCTTGTAGGACATTCTTTACCTATCATCTTTTCTCTTCCAAAATACAAGTTCAAGAACATTGAGATGGCTTCTGAGAACTTCAACTCAAAATCTGCATCTGCATCCAAATCTGGATCTACATCGTACTGCATTGCATCCAAATCTGCTTCTGCATCAAAATCTAGATCTGCATCTGCATCTCTATCAAAATATTTATCTACTTCTGGATTTGCATTTGCTTCTGCAAAAATTTATGGATCCATTCTACATCGATGTGGAAAACATCCTTGATGTAACTGCGGGAAACATGGGACCTATCACAAGGAACCAAGCCAAGCTGTTGGAAAAACAAGCCTCACGAGTGCCGTCAGAATGTGCTGTTGCTTTTGCTTTGTCCCCAAAATCTGTGGAGTCTCTTTCGAAAGCCGCAAAAAAAGACATCGATGTAATGGTCGAGAGGGTTCTTGCCCAATTGAGACTATCTACATACGAAAAGCCCACTACTCTAGTCGACGATGATGTCTTGACCACCGGATCTACCCCACATAACATGTTTGCATCACATGTTTGGGAAAATCAACACCATTCTTCATCACCTGCAATGGTAATGCACGTGATGATGACTAGCACTTCATCTGTAGAATAACAACTTGCGAGCTTGACAAGAGCTATTGAAGGCTTGACCAAGTACGTTCAAGATAAAGATACTCGAATTGTTAAGATAACTGATATGGTGGAAGGAATGATGGATGAAGAATCAAGTCATGCGCCTGGAAAACATCCACAAGTACAAGAAACTATTGATCGCCCTTCAAAGTATGTGGAACATGCTAAAGAGATCCTAGTTTCCTCTGATGGAATGATCCCAATCAACCAAACCAAGGAGTTCATCATGGGAACCATTAAAGACAAGTACGAGGTTGCTACGAAATCCTCCTTGACATATGCAAGTCCATACACTGCAAGGATTGATAACTTGAAAATGTATTCTGGTTATCAACCTCCAAAATTTCAGCAGTTCGATGGTAAGGGAATTCCAAAGAAACATGTGGCACACTTCATTGAAATGTGAAACAATGCTGGGACATATGACGACTACCTCGTCAAACAATTTGTCCGCTCCCTTAAAGAAATGCTTTGGATTGGTACACAAACCTTGAGTCTAGTTTTATTGATTGTTGGGAACTAATGGAGCAAGAATTTCTCAACTGCTTCTATAACACAAGCGTACTGTAATCATGGTGGAACTTACAAACACATGTTATCAAAATGAGGAGACGGTCTTTCACTTCATCAACCTATGGAGGCATGCAAGTCTAAAATGTAAATATAGACTTAGTGAAGCTTCGGGCATAGAGATGTGCATTCAAGGTATGCATTGGGGTTTCCGCTATATTTTGCAAGGCATAAAGCGTACAACTTTTGAAGAATTGGCCACTCGCGCTCATGATATGGATTTGAGCATGTCGTCGGTTGGAACTGAAGCGCCACCTTTCCATGAACTCCGCAAAGTCAAAGAAAGACAATAATTTAAGAAAGTGAGAGAATATTTTCCTAAGACTGAAACAAGGAATCCATGAACGTCAATACCTCTCATGTGAAATTGAACACAACGCTGGGCAGTACACAGAGCGCAAAAATGACTTCTTTTGAAGGAAGGATGAATCAAAAGCTCACCTTGAAGGAAATGCAGCGAAAGGACTACGTATTTCTTAACTTAGTTGTTTCAGCAATCTTTGATGGACTCCTTTAGATGAAACTTTTTGAGTTACCAGAGATGAAACGACCAGATGAAGCAGGGAGGATTGATGATCCAAAATACTGCAAATATCACCAGTTGGTTCGCCACCCTATCGAGAAATGCTTCATCTTCAAGGAAAAAATCATGGACTTCGCTCGCGAAGGGAAGATTGAACTTGAAGATGATAAATTGAGTTCAAACAAAGTCAGTATCACTTTTGACTTACCCAATCTGGTCATGACCTGAAATTTTGTTGAAGGAAATAATGAACAAGACATACCAAACATCAATCAGAAAAAAATGATTAAGTTTGGAGACTTTGAGCCCATTGATGTAAATAATGTGTTATCTCTTCCTATACTAAGTGATGTGGCTTCTGTAGGAGAGGGATCAACAAGAGAAGGTGAAGACCCAGTCGATGATCTTGATGATTGGGGCTGGACTCTTGTGACTCACTGTAGACACCGAAAAATTAGTTCGCACAAAGAGTCAACAAAGCGACACGTCAGGGAAAAGATGGTATGGAGACCCAAAATAAAAACTTTGAGTCTGCATTCAAAAAAGAAGGAAATAAAGGTGCACCACTACCAAGAGCCGCCTCGACCAATTATATTTGGAGAATATTTGCCAAATTGGTTCCACACCAAGTTCGAATGCGATGACACAAAAGTTCTACGTTGTAATGTCGATGTAAAGGAAGCGAAAGATGCAACTCCATCATATCAATAATCAAAAGATGCTCCAAAGTCCTCTCCTAAAGTTGAAAATCCATCGTGCCCATCACCAAAAGATGATCCACATCTATCTCTTGGAGTAAAAAATGCAAGTATGGCCAAAATTACATTCTGTGACGATGATCTTCTGTTGGGTGACACATTTCATAATCACCCTTTATTCATGGTCGGTTTTGAGCGTGAGAAAAGGGTGAATAGAATCCTAGTCGATGGAGGATCTGGAATCAACATCCTTCCGATTCGCACAATGAAAGAACTTGGGGTATAAACAACAGATCTTATTGATAGTCGTTTGATGATCCAAGGATTCAATCAAGGAGGAAAAGGTCCGTAGGACCGTCAAAATAGAACTCACCATCAAAGATTTACAATCAAGGGTGTGGTTACATGTAATTGATACAAAGACTTCATATAGCATTTTGCTTGGTAGGCCGTGGGTACATGATAACAAAGTAATACCATCTACCTACCACCAATGTTTGAAGTATTATGAAAATGGAGTTGCAAAAAGGATTATTGTAGATGATAATCCATTAAGTGAAGCTTAAACTCACTTTGCTGATGCAAAGTTTTACTTGAATAAATATTCCATAAAAGTTGATGACATTGCATTTGGAGATGTCGGACTCCTTAACAAGATGGCTAATGTAGCGGTCGGCAAGACAAAAGTCGCAAACAAGAAAGATCTAAAGGTTGGAAATCCAAACAATATGTCTAACATGATTGGTGATTTTTCAAGTAAAAAGGTCACATCCACTATTCATTATGTTGCAAGGAAAAGGAAGACAAGGGACACTCTCTCGAGTTGCGACAAAATGCGCCGGAAGGGTTGCCCGTTCCTGTAAGGCGAATTGATATGATGAAGTCATCCACAAAATTACATGGGAAGTCATTAATTCACGAGATATTTGTGTCCCGTAAGTCACTCCAATATGAAGCACTCCCAATGAAGCGTACAGAATAAGGTTTTGATCCTAATGATTACAAGCTGGTAGCAAAAGCTGGATTCAATTCAAATGAACCATCAGAATTGGGGAAGCTTCCGTTAGACCCCGTTATGAGGCAACAACGTGAAGGGGTGGGCTACAAAAAGCCTCCACCTATCCGCAGTAAAAAGGGTGAGCAACAACTATATAACTGCGGAAGATGAGTCTTCTAATTCTACCAAGACGCCTTCTGTTTTTGATCAACTTGGAAGCTCAACACATATTGAGAGGTTAGTGCCATTGAGGAAGAAAAACAAGGTTCCGAGAAATAGCAAGGGTATACAAGCATCTGCTTTACCCAAATATCAAAATGCTCCTAATGACTTTCAAAGTCTAAACCCTTCTAGAATGAGGCAACATACGAACATTGTGGTCTCTTGTGGAGAAGTATTAAAGGCAAAGTCACATGTTGTGGTCTACAATAAGCAATGTGAGGAAGATGAAGAAAGTGTTGGCTCTTCAAATCATGTCACTACACAAGATGAAATGCATACTTTTTCTCCAATTAAAATTGCTGGAGAGTCGCAGAATGTTTCATGGTGTTACCACATATCTTGCAACGATGGAGAACCTCAAGAAGATGAAGATGCTAAAGATGCGGCACCCGAACTTAAAGAAGGAGTAAAGCTGACCGTTGATGCATTGAAAGAAATTAACCTTGGAACTGATGAAGATCCAAGACCCACTTATGTGAATGCTTCACTAGAAAGTGATGAGGAAAGGGCCTACGCCAACTTATTCAAAGAGTATAAAGATGTATTTTCTTGGAGTTACAAAGAAATGCCTGGATTAGACCCGAAAGTAGTAGTCCATCATCTTGCTCTGAATTGCGGTGCACATCCCATCAAGAAGGCTCAACGTCATTTTAGGCCTGAATTTGTTCACGTGAGCAAAACTGAAGTTAACAAGCTTACTGAGGCTGTATTTATCCATGAAGTTAAGTACTCCACAGGGGTTTCAAGTATTGTCCCTGTGAAGAAGAAGAATGGGAAAATTCGAGCTTGCGTCGACTTTAGGGATCTCAATAATGCATGTCCAAAATATGAATTTCCACTTCTTATCCCTGAGCTTATGATTGATGCCACTATTGGATATGAGACAATGTCTTTTATGGATGGTTCATCTAGCTACAACCAGAATCGCATTCACCAAAGGATGAAGAGTTGACCGCATTCTGCACTCCTAAAGGCATTTAATGCTACAAAGTAATCCCTTTTGGTTTGAAGAATGTAGGAGAAACATACCAAAAGCTATGCTGAACATCTTTGATAACATTTTTCACAAAATTGTTGAATGTTATGTTGATCATTTAGTAGTGAAATCAAGGAAAAAGTGTGATCACTTGCAAGACTTAAGGTTGGTGTTTGATCTACTACGAAGGTATCAACTTAGAATGAATCCTTTAAAATGTGCATTTGGAGTTACATCTGGAAAATTCTTTAGATTCATTGTAAGACATCGAGGAATCAAAGTTGATAAAGAAAAAATAGATGAAAATCTAGCATATCTTAGGAGATTCAGCTCGAATCTAGCAGGAAAGTGCCAACCATTCAGTCGTCTTGTGAAAAAGGGAACTCTTTTTGAATGGGACCAAACTTGTAGTAATGCCTTTGAGAGCATCAAGTCTTACTTGACCAAACCACCAGTTTTAGCAGCTTGTGTTCCTGGAAAGCCAGTGATACTTTACATATCAACTCAAGAAAGATCAGTGGTAGCACTCTTATCCCAAGAGAATGGCTAAGGGAAAGAAAATTCCCTTTACTACTTGAGTAGGATGATGACACCAAATGAGTTGAAGTACTCGACAATCGAAAAGATATGTTTGGCCTTGGTCTTCTCAATTAAGAAGATGAGACATTACTTTTAATTTCACATCTTCTGTCTTATTTTTAAAGCAAATCCCATCAAATTTGTGATGTCAAAATCCATACTCAATGATCGACTAGCAAGATGGTATCTCCATTTTCAGCAATTTGAAATTGTGTATGTTTCTGAAAATGCTGTGAAAGGGAAAGCATTGACAGACTTCTTGGTAGACCACCCAATACATGATGATTGACAACTCACTAATGAATTACCTGATGAAGTACCTGATGAAGATGCAATGGTTGTTGAAGGTCAACCGCCTTGGAAGATGTATTTTGATGGGGCCTCACATCGTGAGGGAGCCGGCACTAGAGTGATATTCGTCACTTCTCAAGAGGATATCTTGCCATATTCCTTCACCGTAACACAATGTTTCTCCAATAATGTTGCAGAATATCAAGTCTTAATACTTGGGCTTGAAATGGCAGTCGATATGAAGGAATTGCAATTACAAGTTTTTGGAGACTCTAAATTTGTGATCAATCAATTATTGGGTAGCTATGAAGTCAAAGAGCCAGAATTGCGCCACTATCATGACTATGCACAAAAATTGAATAGATGGCTTGAAGATATAAACCTTCAACATGTTCCAAGAAAGGAGAATTAGAAAGTTGTTGCCTTACCTGCTTTGGATTCTACATTGACTCCGCCCGACCAAGCTCAAATCACTATATGCCAAAAATGGATAGTACCACCAGATGTGAATGAAAAAAGCAAGCTTGAACATCTTATAGGTGTTTCACAAGTTGAGACAGTTGACTCGAGGCATACCTTGATTGATTACTTGTGCTACAATATACTTCCAGAAGATCCAAAAGATTGAGATCCATCGTCGTGCTCTTCAGTTTCTTTACTATAAAGATACTCTATATCGACAATCATTCGAGGGGGTTCTCTTGCGTTGTTTGGGAGAAGAAGAAACATATCAAGCTATGCAAGAAGCACATTCTAGAGTTTGTGGATCACATCAATCTAGCCCAAAATTGCATTTACATATAAAAAGAATGGGGTATTATTGGCCAACAATGGTAAAAGATTGCTTGGATTATGCTCGAAGATGTCAAGCATGCCAATTTCATGCAGACTTTATGCACCAACCTCCTGATGTATTACATACGACTTTGGAATCTTGTCCATTTGATGCTTGGGGGCTAGACGTAGTTTGACCACTACCGAAATCTTTTGGAGGCCACTTGTACATCCTTGATGCGACAGATTACTTCTCAAAATGGGCTGAGGCGGTAGCCCTCAAAGAAGTAAAGAAGGAAATTGTTTCAAACTTCATGAAGGCGAATATCATCTATCGTTTTGGCATCCCTAATTATATACTAACAGATAATGGAAATCCATTTGCCTATAAATTGATGGATAAGATTTGCGACCTTGTTGGCTTCAAGCAACGTAATTCTTCAATATATTATGCAGCTGTAAATGGTCTAGCTGAAGCATTTAACAAGAACCTGGGCAACTTGTTAAAGAAGTTCATCTCCAAATCTAAAAGAGATTTGCGTGATAGAAGGGAAGAAGCTCTTTGGGCATACCGGACGACTCATCGCACGCCGACTCAAGCAACTCCTTGTTATCTTGTTTTTGAAACTGAAGCAGTCCTTCCACTTGAACGAAAAATACCTTCATTGAGGCTTTCCATCCAAGATAGACTTACCGAAGAAGATAATGCTCGTCTGCGCCTTGAAGAGTTAAAAGCTCTCGACGAGAAAAGGTTGGAAGCTCAACAAAGTCTTGAATGCTATCCAACTCGTCTTTCTCGTGCTTTTAATAAAAAGGTTCGCCTAAGGTCCTTCCAAGTTGGTGATCAAGTTCTTGAAGTTAGAAGGCCAATTATCATATCTCATAAATTGAAAAGCAATTTCACCTCAAAATGGGATGGACCATAAGTCATCCAAGAAGTCTATTCAAGCGGGGCTTACAAACATATAGATGCAAACGGCTAGCAGATTGGTCCCATCAATGGAAAATTCTTGAAGAAGTACTGTCCTTGAAGCGGCATCATACTCCTGGTCTGCAAGAGTATAAACTGTGTACGACTTCCAAAATAAAATAAAATGTCCTCTCGGTTGAAAGTCTTGAAAGAGGTGGCCTAGGCAAAAGTTAGGACACAAAATAAAAAATAAAAATTATAGATCGTTTTCTGAACTACGTTATGACTTGATCCTCTTCACTGTGGTACGTAGGAATCTTAGAGTATTTTTACTCTATGTTCAGTCATAAGAAAAAAAAAGTATAACGTCGCCATGTGAACATCATGTTGGTTCTTTCAAATGAAGAGTTAAGCACCCAATTTTTTGAGCTGACTTTGAAGACATATCTGTATTAATCCGTAAATCCTAAGGATGTGATTTTTGTACAGACCAAATATGTTGAAGTTATCTTTCCAACAAAAAAGGAAGCTTATTATTTCGCTGCTCCTACTTCACGTTATGAATTTTCTTCCACATGTGCGCAAAGCAGAAGAAATCTGAAGATTCAAGCACACAAATTTTGACCCAACTTCAAACATAGATCTATAATAAACAGTAAATCCCATGGACGTGACTTTTACATAGATTGAAGATCTCTAAGTTATCTTTCCAACCAAAAAAGAAGCTCATAATTACGATGTTCCTACTCCACGTTATGAATTTTCTTCCACATGTGTGTAAAGTATAAAAAAGTAACATTTTGTTGCAATCCTCATATGAACGCTAGCTTATCGAGTCTTTTTTCCATTAAATAAAGAGGTCTCATGGAAAGAAACAATCAAAATTCAAAGTTCAAGATGAGGAGTTTCTTATTGAAATATAAGTTACTATTTTATTGCTTCAAAATAAAAAGAACCACTACACCATAATGAGTGAATCAGAAAATTCTATGCAAATAAAAAAAATCCAACTACCAAAAAAAGTTTGAGGCTTATGATTTTTTGGCGGATTTTATCGATCGCTTCTTATAGTTTGGCTAATCTCTCAACTTCATCGTTAGATATCACATTATTTTCCTCCATATCTACTAGAGTTGCTTGATATTTCTCCATGGATCCATCTAATTTTTCATTTGCCAGCTTTGCACCATCGAGACGATGTTGTGCATCAGAGAGGACATTTTCATGCGATTCTTCAGTAATTTTTGATGATTTTAAAGTACCATACTCCTTGTACAACTTGAAGAAATTATCTTCATGATCCTCCAAAGAACACGCACAAAGGGTAGTTCGACATCAAAGCTGAAACTACAAAAGAGGTGTCAAGTGTGGTTCATCTTCGAAGTTGCAACTAAAAAAGAAAATACTTCATGTGCGGTTCTTTATCAAAGATGTAACTCTAATAAAAAATATGTGACGCTGAAATTGTAGAAGAAGATGTACTAAGTGTGGTTCATCGCTAAAGTCGCAATTACAAAAGAAAAGACACCAAGTGGTCATCATCAAAGTTGAAGCTACAAAAGAAGAGATATCAAGTATGGTTCGTCGACAAAGCCTCTCATTGCTAAGGTTGTAATTGCAAAAGAAAAGTAACCAAATGTGGTTCATCATCAAAGTTGAAGATAAAAAAGAAGAGATATAAAGTGTGGTTCGTTGACATAGCTGCTCATCGCTAAAGTCGCAATTGCAAAAGAAAAGGAACCAAATGTGGTTCATAATCAAAGTTGAAGCTACAAAAGAAGAGATATCAAGTGTGGTTCTTCGTCAAAGCCGTCAGGTGTGGTTCGTCATCAAAGGCACAAATCTAAAAGAAGATTATCCACATATGATTCTTCATCAAAGCCGGAATTGTAGAATAAGATGTACTAAAAGTGGTTCGTCGTTAAAGTCGCAATTGTCAAAGAAGATGCACAAAGTGTGGTTCGTCATCAAAGTTGAAATTACAAATGAAGATGCATCAATTTTCTTCATTTTTTATGGATATAACATTGAGACTTTTAGCACTCCATCGTAAACATAAAAAAGTGATGTATCTCACGGTGCCAATTGCATGAAGCTTCAAATTGGCATGGTGAAAATTATGGCATATGCTCTTGCGCTCGTCATGATGAATGATGTGTCTCATGGTGCAAATTGCACGAATCTTCGAATCGGCATGGTGAAAATTATGGCATATGTTCTTGCACTCGTCATGATGAATGATGTGTCTCACGGTGCCAATTGCACAAAGCTTCAAATCCGCATGGTGAAAATTATGGCATATGATAACAAGCTCGTGATGATGGATGTTATGTCTCACGGTGCTGATTGACGAAGCTTCAAATAGATATGATGAAAATTATGGCATATTCTCTCGCGCTTGTCATGATGAATATGGTCCTATTGACTTAAGGGTTTTATGTTGTCTCTCCATACAGATGATAAAAAATTCTCAATCAATATGGAAATCAATGTGCGACTCTTCGCTTAAGATGTAGAGAAGTAAACTCATGAAGACTTAAGATTCTATTTTCTATAGAATCAAGTATTTCTCCATTCGAGCTCTTTTACGCCAAGATACAAACATTTTGGTGAGACTCCACAAATCTGCAAAACAATAACGACATAATTGAAGACCAACATCGAAAATTAATTCTCGTTAATTCATGAAAAGTTTTACCTTGATTTTTGGATATGTTGTAGACTTTGATGCCTAGTTTCTATAGAAACAAGTCACTCGTCATTCAAAATCTCATACACCAAGATAGATACGTTTTGGTGGAACTGCATAAAGCTATAAAAAAAGAAAGAAATATTTGATAGCAAACTTCAAAAATCAATTACCGCCAACTCTGAAGGGTTTTGATTTTGAAATTTGGATATGTCGTATCTCTCTGAGTCTAGTCTCTGTAAGTTATGAACTTTCTACTGCAGTCGATCTGTGCTGAAAAAAAGTGACGAAAATTGAGTTTTGTATGCCTCAAATTGACAATCAATCTTTGTAAGAGCATGCATATTTATAGAAATCAAAGCAGATAAATTGTGTTCCTACAAATTATGGAAATGAAGATGGAAAGTTTGTTTCCTACAAATTATGAAAATTATGGTAAATTTTCATAAGAATTAAATAATGGAAATTTTCCATGGGAGTCAAATTATGGAGATTCCACAAAAACCAAAATATGGTAAGTTTTCCTAAGAATTAAATTATGAAAATTTTCCATGGGAATCAAATTACAGAAATTCCATATAAACCAAATTATGGCAATGTTTTCTCGGGAGATACATGAAAAACTATGCCCGAATGAGAATAGACTTGCGTCATGAGAATTTGAGTACCTTGCGTTCTATTCAAGTGAAAGACTAAAATTTGCGTCGAAGCCACAAGGTATCTATCACCAAGTCAAGCTTGTGGGCGCAATCCTTGCTTATTGAATTGGTGATCATTTTCGTAGTTGATGATCCAAATGAAATTACCACACTATGAAGAAATGTCATGCGATAAGTCTTAATGAGCTTGAAACACTTCAAGTCGAAAATGAGTTGATAAACAATCGAAACTCAAATGTCATCTTAAAATTTATATAATATTGTCATAAAGACTCTTGTAAATGTTGACCTCAACATATTGACATGGTCATTTATCACGAAGCTTCAAATGGCTCGTGAAAGATCAACTACGACAAAAAACATTTTCTTCACAAATACTTCAAGGTTTGTCTTTACAAGTTCGACAAATTGAGCACCCCAACAAGCCTCGAAGTAGGGGTATTTGTAGACAGTGAATTTTTATTGATAAATCCATATTAAATTTAAATCAAAAATATTAAATCACCACTTTGACCAAGTCAAATACTGGTTGATAAAGTCGTATTAATAATTAAGTAAAAATTATATGACTTAAATCAAGTCCAAATCACTTTGGCTAGTCCATTAATTTGACAAGATGAGTCCAACTCATGTTCTTCAGACCCAGGGTCAGAATTGCTTGGACCAATATACCCCTAAAACCCTAAATCAAGCCTATATAAAGAGGTCTTCTTCTGACAAAAAAAGACACACAAATACATACATAAAGAATTCCATAGTTGCTCTTCAGTGGTGATATGCAAGTCTTCCGCATATAAAGAAGTCTTTGCTCCAAGTGTTGAGCCTCAAGTATTTCGTCAAATCAAGAACATTTGTGAAGAGAAAAAAAATCGGAGGATTACATCTTTTATAAAAGATTTCATAAAGATTGTAACCTTCGCATTAATTCAAATATAAATATCATTGGCTGCTTGATATTTTTCCTTTCCTGTTTGCTGTTTTTCAGGGACGAAACTTAAGACGCTTACAATGTTAATCCTTCATATTTAGATATACATTCATCTAGAGAGTTTCTTCAAAGGTTTTCGATGAAAATTCATGATTAAAACTCCATATCTTTCAATCTAGCCATGGGTCCTTTCTCAAATTGATTTCAAAAGCATGCTGCTGATGAATTATTATTAGCTACTGCTTTTAATGTGATTTTCAATCCAATTTCATGATAAAACCATGATCCTCCCAATTTCTCAATTAAGCCTATATTCTAGGTCTTATGATCTTGATGTTTGGATTTATTGTAGTGTGAATCGATTATGTTAAATTGATTATAGCTACTGTCTTCTATGTGAATTAATGGTGAATTATGGGTAATTTATCAATGATGATCAAGGTTTGGAGAATTGTTATGTTTGACCTATATTTCTCTACCTTCTATAGGTTCAAAGTGCTAATAGTTTAATGACCCCAACCTATGTACCCCTATATAAATGTGTGATCATAGCCAATGTTAGGTGTCACGACCCGAGAGTACACCTTAGAAGCTAGGAAACTCTTGAGTCATGACGCGATGTACTTGACCTCTCGGAGGTCTTGTACAAGCCCCCTTCGTATCGTTTATCGCATATACAATATCAAAGTAGTGCAGAATTACAACTTTTCACAATATTGTAATAGTCTTTAAAAATATCTTTCATATAGAAATCATAGGAAATACTAAATCTCATTCAATCAAATCTTAGACTCAACATAGACTTGGGACACGTCCCATACAATAGAAATATAGTACTACTAAGTCTATTACAATACTTCAATAAAAGAAACCAAAGACATTTATTCCCTCGAATCAAATGAGGACATACTTCAACTTGCTTGAAAGATCATATGATCCAAGCTTCGCTACCAAAAGCACCTTCACCTATTAATCACTTTAGAGATAGATAAAAGTATGAAATTAGTACAAACACATGTACTAAGTATGACATAATGCATAAAAATAATGATAACAGACCTTTAATGGAAATATGATCTTTTTTTATTAATACATCATAGTATAAGCATAAGAAAAACAGTTAACACCTTAGAAACACATAATATAACACTATAACATTTATTCACATTTGAAGGAATGTTACAGTGAATTATCAAAGATTACAGTGAACTATTTTAAGCTTCACTATGAACAAATTCCAACATTACAGTGAACTTACTTATCATGCATTCTTCTCACTAAAAGCTATTCTAAGAGTCACTTAAGTAAGAAAAAAGATATACCACCCATATACCCTCTCTAAGCACACCTAAATGATCCTTAAGACCACCTATAATGAGATACACACACTTACAGTACACCAAACACAAACATGAGATTCTCCTACCAATGGTGATTCTAAGGTTCACTTGAGTGAGTTATGAATTGACCGCCCATACAAACCCTTCACACACACTTAGAGATCCTTTAAAGTACCTAGGATAAGATAATTCAGAGTTAATACCATAACACACGTGAAATATGACATTCTCCTCACAAAGGTTATCAAAAGACTTACTTAAGTAAATCAAGAAGAGAATGTCCATACTTGACCTCTTCAAGATTACCTAAGTAATCCTTAAGACTACCTAAGTTTGTAGTATTTCAACATAATCAACTAACTTTCCTAACTAGAGTCATTCTTAAGACTTATCTAGGTAAGATATGAAGTGACCATTCCTGTGCCCCTTTCATACTTTACCTAGACAACCATTAACTACTCTAGGTAAGTACTTATTCATTTAACATGCTTTCTAACTTAAGTCATCATCTTATTTAGTTCATTTAAGAGACATTCATAATATAAAGACATTCAAGTAAATGTCTTAGAGAATACCTAGGGAATCTCACTAACATCTTCAAAGCCTATTGTGCAATGTATAGATAGCGTCCCATACCACCACCTAAATTTCATAGAACTTCTCCAACACTAGTAGGTATCCCATATGATGAGAATAGGCAATAACCGACATAGACCATGGTAGAGAATCATGGAATCCAGAGTGGTAACCTACTCCAATGGAGGGTGTTCTACTTGCCAATGGTAGAACATGTACACATCCCATGTCGGCACATGGTAAAGGAATATGAAGGGTTTCTTTGCACTCTTGCCTTATTCTTTAACTAGAGATATTTCCTTTACCATACTCACTCGCTGATAGCGTTTGTTCTCATAGAGTAATTCACATTATGGATCAGATGAAGAGGTTCCATATCTAGTTCATAACCCAATCACATTCACCCTACCAATGAGGTCCCTTTGGGCTATCTTTCAATGGCTAAGAGAATAGCTTAATGAAATTCCTAAGGATGACTTCATGAAGTTCCATCCAAACAAACTTAAGTCCATCATTCATACAAGAAGGATACCATAATGAATTTCGACTTCAAGGATCATAACCTTACCACTAGGTTTAAGGTTTCACATAAAGGACCTTCTTAGCAGCATTCGAGGTCTCATGTCATTCATACATACAAGAATAAGAGGATTTAGATACAAGTATACCACACAAGACACACCAAGACTTCACTTTATCAAATATAACATATCATTCTACAAGCACATAGGAATAACCTTTATCCTCTATAAGTCACTCTACATACTACTAGAAAATCATCAATATAACCATCATATAATCATATGGTCAAGTACAAATAATCATGTATCAACTCTAACACCAC